>CAUYQG010045273.1:0-20174 GCA_963574415.1 Tarsius wallacei
CAGCTTTAACTATCATATTTATCATAATTTATCTCTTAGATTAAGGCAAATCTCCTTGCCTTTGTTCCACATTCACCCAGGTACTCCAGAGAATGCACCAAAACTCAGATCAAATATGGCCACTTCTGAGAGATTTCCCGACCCTGCTATGAGCACTCATAAAGTGCTGTGGGTTTTTTTTCTGTGATGCCTGCCCCTAACACCTACTCCTATTCAAAATAAGACCATAATGGCGAGCTTGTCTCTCCAAGACTGAGTTCCTTAAGAGCAGGGACCATCTTATGCATCTTGTGACTGCCAAAGCTAGCACAGTATCAGTGATTGACTGTTAAACAAGTAACTAATTCAGCCATTCATTCATGAGATGAAAAATTAGGCATAGACATGTTGTGACAGCCCTCCCTCACCTCCACCCATTTCCAGAAGAGATAATTAACTAAAAGATGAAATTAATGCCTATAAGTTGATTTGCAATCTTTGTGATAAAAGAGTCTTTTGGAAGAAAGTGATAAATGAACACCTTTCAGAATATAAAAAAATCAGGTGTACTCTTCTAACATAAATATCTGAGTGATATTTTATTCATAAACTATAGTCTCTTGTACTTACTTTCTTCTCTTCAAAACATAAATTTCTCCTCCATTCTTGGCCTATTTTGTACTCACTAACCATCCCAGACTTTAGAATTTGCATAGAACTATTAGCATTTGTATTTTAGCCCACTTACAGGGGTACATTAAATATGTAATTAGGTTAAAAGAATAGCGTCGCATTAGAGATTTTCAGACAAAGGATATTCAGCACTCGGTGATACAAATTAATATAAAAAATTATAAAATTCATCACATGTTTTAATGTCAAGCTGAAAGGTCTACTTAGCATTTTTCTTCTAAGTTGGCAGGAAATGAGAATGATGACTAGTGTCTTAACAGATTTGGCATCAACTCTAGGTTTACTATTGTTCATATGGGATTTTCTTCACACAGTAGCCAGATGGTGAACAAAAAAATCCACTAAATTTCAAAATTATTTTAATTCTTAGCCAAGGTGATACAAACATTTGGAATATATCATGTGAAAAAAACTATTTTAAAACTAATTTTGTTTTGCAAAGAAAGAAGTTAAATATATATGAATGTATTATTTACTCTTCCTTATGAAATAACTATAAACAATATTATAAACTTGGTTTTGTAAAGCCATTCTGATGTATGGAGTTTTATTGTTATTGAAACGTTGAGCTATAGTCTTTGGTTCATAGATTCTCTTCTTTTTTTTAGAGTCGAAGTCTTACTCTGTTGACCAGGCTGGAGTGCAATGAATGGTAACCACAGCCTCGACCTGCTGGGCTCAGGGGATCCTTCTGCCTCAATCTTCCTGGTACCTGGGACTACAGGAGCATGCCACCATATCTAGATAATTTTTTTATTTATTGTAGAGACGACGTTCGGCAAGTTGCCCAGGAGTCTCGAACTCCTGGACTCGCCTCTGCTTCCCAAACTGCTGAGATTACAGGCATGAACCATCCTGCCTGGCAGACTTATAGTTAGAAGGAATCTTAGAGGTCGTCTAGCACTTCTTTTCCAATTCAGAAATCTTTTTTACAGAATACTTGGTAAATGTTCGTCTAGCCTGGTTACTATTTTTTGTTTCTTTTCTTTTTAAAACAATTTTTTTGTATTGAGTTTAAAACTGTCCCTTTATAATAGTACCAATTAGTCTTAATTCTATACTTTGGAGTAAGAGAGAGATGAATTGATCCTTCCACCATTTGCCAAGTTACATGGGCTACATCTCTAGAAATCATTACTAATTATTTCCTTTTCTTCTCCCTTCCTCTATCCTTCTCTCACTGATCTAGTCCTGTCAGTTCTAAATCCAGAGTATACATTTTATTTGACCACTTCTTTCCATTTTTATTGCCACTAGATGGTAGTCCAAGCCACCATCATCTTTGACCTAGACTACTATTACAGCCTTCAAAACAATCTCTGCATTTCAATACTCAACTCTCCACAATCTTAGCGGTCTTCAAGTTGAGTACGTACACTCTCTGGCAACACAGGAGAATTCATTAGGATGTAAGAAAAAAAATGCCAGAAATTCTGTTTATTTTGATTGTTATCTCATCCTTTTAAATTTCTATTTTGTAAATATTTTATAATGTCCCTAAATTAATACAATATGCATGAATGCAATTTATAAATAATTGTATATATATTGGGGTATTTGCTTGACTATTGAATACTATTTTTCAGATATTAACACAAAGTGGAATTATTGTCAGAATTTGTACATTGCCTTTGTATAACGTACAAATCTTATTAGCATTTTAGCTCTGATTTTCCTCTTCTCCTTTTTATTACATTTATAATCAACATATCTTATTTCTCAGATCTATTTACATAATATAGCAAACATGACAAATGTTGATTTTCTAACTAGAATGCTTTTCATTTATCCCAGTTAAATTATCTTTACACTTTTAAAAAATGTTTGAAACAATCTCATACTTATAGAAAAACTGCAGGTACAGCACAGATAACATTTTTTTCCTGAATCATTTGAGTGTTAATTGCCAGCATGATGACCATCACTTCTAATACTTTAGGGTGTATTTCCTACAAACAAGGATATTCTATACTGGCCACAAAACAACTATTAAAATCAGGAAATTCACATTCAACATTTCAGGCCATTTAAATTACTTTGAGTCTTGAGTCTGCTACTTAAAATATTAACTACTCCTCTCAGTTAATAAGCATCTTTTCTATTTCTTTGGTCAAACCTGGATGATATTGATCACTGAGTTGTGCTGCTCCAGAAATTCCTCCCAGATTAGGAGTCCTCAACTAATTAATCAGGATTTTGTAGTATGTTTTGAATAATTATGTGATTGGTCTTCAAGCTAGTTAATGCTGCCAAGTCAAAATCATTATCAAGCCAAAGACTTCAGCAAGCTTTTTTCTAGATTTCAACCAGTATATTCATCCTTCCTGAAATAAAATAACTTCTCAGCATTCTTGATAGGCAGAAGAGACTAACAGAACAAATAACTGTGTTCCACATGATTGGCAGACACTGTCTCCATCGCCACCTGATTCCAGGGCTCAGAAAATTTGTACCTCCAAGTCAGCCTCATTGCTAGTAGAAGCTTTACCTACAGCCCAATTGGTGGTATTAAATTTTGGAGAGGAGAGGGAGAACAACTTGGTTCCTGCCATACATTATACATGCAGTAATACTGCTCAACTGAACAAATTAATAAATAGTTAAAGTGAATGTAAATAAATTAATCTAAACTTTAAATGGGTCTACGTCTTCAAGTGTTCCATGAAAGAGTTTACAAAGCCACAAATCTAGGTTCCAGTGTAGAAACTCAGGACTTCCAGATTTAACACTTGGACAAGGCACTAAATTATTCTAATTACTCCCCCCCTCACCCCCCTCCCATCGTCTTCATCTTTTTCTTTTTCTCTTTTTTAAATTTTTGTTAAATGGAACATCCATACCTGCTCCACACAGCGGTAGAGGCCAGAGAAGAGCATTATCAATGAAAATTCTTTTGTATTATATTAACTGGCATTAAAGTATCGTTGTTATCCCCAATTACAGTGCTGTCACACAGTGGAATTTCCATCATTTTATAATGAAAAAATCATGGGCAACTTCTCCAAATGCTATGCCATTCCTAAGCTATTTACCTCATGCTGATCCTTTTAAAAAGACAATGAAGCTAACTTGGCAGAATCTTTTTTTTTTTAACTTTGTCTAAGTTGTTCTTTTTAAAACGCTTACACACCATGTGCTTTAAAAAAATTATTCTCAAATTTTTCTGGGATCAACATGCATCTCACTATCCAGTTTACACATCCTTCCCTTCTTTGATCGGAAAGTGAGGACACATTTGCTTCTCAGGACTTCTGGCATCTTTCCTCTGCTCCTTGATTTTTCAAAAAGTACTAATATTAACTCTTAAGAAGAATAGAAAGAGTATCACACTTAGCCCCCGCTGTTTAAGAATCAGTTTCATAACCTGGTGGGGCTGATGGATGGTGCTGAGGAGAAAACCATAACTTCTCTACATCTCTATTTTCCCATCTATAAGTGAACAAAAAGAATCCAAATCCTCTGGCCAGGCGTGGTGGCTCACACCTGTAATCCCAGCACTTTGGAAGGCCGAGGCAAGAGGATTGCCTGAGTCCAGGGGCTCCCAGCCTGGGTAACTAGGTGAGACCTCATCTCTACAATAAAAAAAAAAAATTAAAAATTAGCCAGATGTGGTAGCTCGTACCTATAGTTCCGGCTACTTGGAAGGCTGAGGAGGAAGGATCACTGGAGCCCAGCAGGTCGATGCTGGCGTGGCTGTGAACATGCCACTGCACTCCAGCCTGGGTGACAGAGTGAGACTCTGACTCGAAAAAAAAAAAGGATCAGAATTCTCATTGCTGTAGTGAGGATTAAATACAAAATACAATAACATATAAGAAAGAAAGTCTAAAAATTATAGCACTTTATGCAAATATTAGTAACACACGATTCAGCCCTCTGAGATAATAATTGTAATAGTTGTCATTTGCTCTGTTCCAATGCTCACAGCAACCCAATATATTATCTCTACTTTACAGATAAGGAAACTGAGAATCAGAGGGATTAAGTACTGCCCAAAGTCACACAGATAAAAAGCAGTGGTGCAAATTCAAACCAAAGTCTGCCTGAATCCAAAACCTGTGTCTACAATCCACACCCCGATTCTACCGTAAATTCCCTTCCATTCAGCCCAGAGGCTGGAACTCACTTAGGCAAGCGCTGCCCTGAAAATCTCTCCTTTGTTATAACTGCTGCCAAAACTTTATGTTACTGGTTCTAAATTTTCGAATATAAAAATGATTCTACTCTCTGGAGAAGACAGAAACCACATAGTTGATTAATAGCTCTGAACTCTTATTTATCTGTGAATGCTACACCGTCTTCTGAAAGCAGCAAAACTCTTCTTTCATTCTTTTTTTTCCTCCAAACATTTCCTGTATTTACTGTTGTTCATAAATCTCTATTTCTTTTCTTTTGCCACGAGGTGAGAAAAATGACCAATTTAATTAGAAATGCATAAATTGGTTAACCTTTCAATGAGTTGAATAGACATTCTGGTCAAGTACATTTTCTGCAAAATATAATTATTTAGTTAATAACCCATCCCTCTGAATCCTTCCCAAAACTTTTATCCATACAGATTTCTCCCTTTTTCATTTCCTCCAAGTTTCCATTAATAGATGTTACCAATTTGTCATGTACTTTAACAAAATTAGTTGTTTCACTAAATTAGTATTTTAGATCCTGAAATGGATAAAAAATTATCAAGGATAGTAACAATGCTTTCTAAATTTAGTGCTTACCATGTTTATGAACTGCTTATTTCTTTGACTGCTTATAACATTTTAAATTACCACAACCATGATTATTGCGAAACTTTGACAGCTAAGTGGTCAGCAGAGTAGACAGGTTTCATATGAATGCTTCTTTGCAATAGTGACAATATCACTTTAGCTCCCACAAAAAATGAGGGAGTGACCGCAATTAATACTTCAAAAGAACTCATGGTTTCAATACTCCATCATTAGAACATTAAAAATAAATCGAACTATTCATTCAAGGTATGTATAACATTTTGGTCATTCAAGTTAAACCACTGTGACAAAAAGTTGTTTATGACCTCTATATTCCTCTATATATTTTAATTCAAAGAATATCTACATTTTTACTCTGACAATTTTCTGCAAACTTCATTTTCCTAGAATTTCTATTTTTCCATTTTAAAAATCTTTTGGAAATTACATAATAACTGCAGAATCAGTCACGTTTAAAATGTCATGAACTATCAGGAATATCCTGACCCAACTGAAAATCCATACACTTGTGTGATGATAACCTTAATCAGCAAAAAGCCCTTGGCAAAATATCTTTGGCGAAAAGAAAAATTTAAGAAATGAACATTAATTCATTTTAATATATGAGATAGGGTTACCATGTTTTCCTAGATTATATTATAAGTGGCCAGACTCGGTGGCTCAGCCTGTAATCCCAGCACTTTGGGAGGTCAAGGTGAGTGGATTGCCTGAGTCCGCGGGTTCAAGACCAACCAAGGCAACTTGGCGAGAGCTCATTTTTACAAAAATTTTTAAAAAATAATTAGCCAGGCATAGTAGCACATGCCTGTAGTTCTGGCTACTTGGAAGTTTGAGGCAGAAGTATCGCCTGAGCCCAGCAGATCAAAGCTGGGGTGGCTGTGAGTGTACCACTGCACTCCAGCCTGGGTGACGGAGTGAGACTCCAACTCAAAAAAAAAAAAAAAAAAAAAAATATATATATATATATATATATATATAAAATAAGTAATTGCCATTTTTTTAAAGGAGACATTGTGGGAAATCTGCATAAGGACTCATTGCCTACTATTTTTAGAAAAATGTATTTTTAGCATTTGTTGAAACTTTTATTCCAAAAGGGTTTTTCAACAATAATGTATTGTGTAGTCACAAACCTTCTCTTTCTCTTTTTTACAATATAACAAGTTGGGAACTAATTGTGAAATATTGTTTGGCAATCAAACAGGATATTTTTGTGTAATTTTTGCATGTATTTTTAGTACTTCAGAGTTAGCTTGAAATAAATGATCTCAGGAAATCATTTAGGAGCTAATGATTTAAGAAGTCTCTAGATTAAAATCAATAATAATAATAATATTCTGATTCTGCATATCTTTTTTCTTATCTTGTTAGTTTTCTGTCATGTAATTAGAGATTAATTTTTATTCAAATTAATTTTGTTATATTAACTTTTAAAAGGCTTTGATATAAGTGGTAAAACCTTAGTTTCAAAAGTACTGATTTTGATTCAAATGCATTTCATGTGTTAAAGATAAAGCTAATTAGAGTAAGACTTCTGAGTCAAGAGTAGAAAGAGGTAAAGTTTATCTTCATAAAAGCATTATTTAATTTAGGAATCATTGTCCCTTGTAGAATATCTTTTTTATCCTTCCCTGACAGCAAAATGTTTTCTCTTTTTCTCAAGGTATCAGATACACACCGGACTTCAGCATTCTATCATAAGACCCACTCAACCCAACTGCTTACCTCTGGACAATGCAACCCTACCTCAAAAGCTGAAGGAGGTTGGATATTCAACGCATATGGTTGGAAAATGGCATTTGGGCTTTTACAAAAAAGAGTGCATGCCCACCAAGAGAGGATTTGATACCTTTTTTGGTTCCCTTTTGGGAAGTGGAGATTACTATACACACTATAAATGTGACAGTCCTGGGATGTGTGGCTATGACTTGTATGAAAATGACAATGCTGCCTGGGACTATGACAATGGCATCTATTCCACACAGATGTACACTCAGAGAGTCCAGCAAATCTTAGCTTCCCATAACCCCACAAAGCCTATATTTTTATATATTGCCTACCAAGCTGTTCACTCACCACTGCAAGCCCCTGGCAGGTATTTTGAACACTACCGATCTATCATCAACATAAACAGGCGGAGGTATGCTGCCATGCTTTCCTGCTTAGACGAAGCAATAAACAATGTGACCCTGGCTCTAAAGACATATGGCTTCTATAACAACAGCATTATCATTTACTCTTCAGATAATGGTGGCCAACCCACAGCAGGAGGAAGTAACTGGCCTCTCAGAGGTAGCAAAGGAACATATTGGGAAGGGGGGATCCGGGCTGTTGGCTTTGTGCATAGTCCACTTCTGAAAAACAAGGGGACGGTGTGTAAGGAACTTGTGCACATCACTGACTGGTACCCCACTCTGATTTCACTGGCTGAAGGACAGATTGATGAGGATATTCAACTAGATGGCTATGATATCTGGGAGACCATAAGTGAAGGCCTTCGTTCACCCCGAGTGGATATTTTGCACAACATTGACCCCATTTACACCAAGGCCAAAAATGGCTCCTGGGCAGCAGGCTATGGCATCTGGAACACCGCAATCCAGTCAGCCATCAGGGTGCAGCACTGGAAATTGCTTACAGGAAATCCCGGCTACAGTGAGTGGGTTCCCCCTCAGTCTTTTAGCAACCTGGGGCCAAACCGGTGGCACAATGAACGCATTACCTTGTCAACTGGCAAAAGTGTATGGCTTTTCAACATCACAGCTGACCCATATGAGAGGGTGGACCTATCTCACAGGTATCCTGGAATCGTGAAGCAGCTTCTGCGGAGGCTCTCACAGTTCAACAAAACTGCAGTGCCAGTTAGGTATCCCCCCAAAGACCCCAGAAGTAACCCTCGGCTCAATGGAGGAGTCTGGGGACCGTGGTATAAAGAGGAAAACAAGAAAAAGAAGCCAAGCAAATGCAAGGTTGAGAAAAAGCCAAAGAAAAGTAAGATAAAGAAGAAGAAACAGCAGAAAGCAGGCTCGGTTCCAAACTGCCATTCAAGTGATACTCGCGGATAAGTACAAATAATTCTAGTTTTGTCAAACTTAAATCAGTTCTTATCTTTTGCCTGTTATCTGAGAAAACCAGCAAATTTGGCTCAATGATAGCTGTGCCATAAGCATCAGGCTTATTTTCATGCTGTGCCACTCCAGAGACTTCTGCCACCTGGCCACCCCATGAAGACTGTCCCGCTGGTTGACAAAGGTGCTACTCTTGTGAGCCACGCTTAGAGGAGTATGGTGATGTTTATTTCTCTTGCTCTTTTCTAAAAGGTGATCAGTCATGAATTCAACTGCTGTGCTTCAGTCAAGTGACCAAACTCTGTGTTTTAAATTGTAGGAGGGGATTATAACCCGCAATCGACAAGCATGCTAATTTGATGGAATTTACAGGGTAGCATGATTAAAACTGCCTTTGATAAAGTATAGTCAAAGGTTGTATCACCTCAAAGGCCTTGAAGAATATATTTTCTTAGTGAATTTTTGTATCTCTGTCATATGACACTTGGATTTTTAAATTCTATTTCATCCTTATTCTTTCCTGTGAAAATCAGCTGTTTTTCTCACATGTGAACAGCTTGCACCTCATTTTATCACGCATGAGGGAATGGCAAATAATAATGTTTGAGCACACTGCCAACAATGAATGTAACTGTTTCCTAAACACTTTAATAGAATAACATGTCGGTGTAAAGTACCTAATTTATTTTTACAGAAAAATATTAATTATTTTGTTTTGATAAAAGGTTATGCAAATGACTTTTAATTATTTTATTTTTTATTTTCTGCATACCATTAGAAGAATTTTATTTCATTTTTTCAAGATTACCAAGCACTGTAATATTACAAATTACTGTAATACTGAGTGAATTTACTGAGACTGTAAAAAGAAAATTATTCAGAAAACATTACAATCATTCTTCAACCTTTATTTTGAATGTAATAAGATGAATATACTCCTTACAAATTACTTGGAAGTTCAGTGTTTGTGCAGAGTTGAGACGACTTTATTGTTTCTATCATAAACTATTTATGTATGTTAATTATTAAAATGATTTATTTTATGGCAATAGCAAATTGTGGTTTTTCTGATCTAACTTCTAAATAAAATTTTATTATTCACCTTAACAAACAGAAATGTTTATTATTAGGCCATTGAAGGTATGGTTGTGATACCTTCAATATAATATGATTTTACAAATAAACCATGCTACTACTTGTTACTGCATGAAGAAAAATGTTTACTTAATAAATAGCATTTCTAATGACCTTACTCTTATACAAAGTGGACACTGTGAGGGGTTACAGAGAAATGGAAGATATGAATCCTGCCTGGAGGAGTTAAAAATCTTGTTTGAAATTCCAGCATGCAAACATCATGAAGAGAATTAAAGGAGTATTAGCAGTAGTTAAGTTTATCAGGGTCATCAATGAACATAGATTGATGTGGTTCTTGTGAACCCTGGAGATTTCCTTGAAGTGCCCTTTCCTGATACAGAGGCCTCCAAGTCTCACATGTACACTTGAAGTCACATCTAGAGCTTTGATCTGTGAAGCTACAACTGTGATAAGAAAATGTGAGGTAGTATAACAGCAGACCATTAAACATAGTTATATCGGAACTCAAAAAAACTGTCTCTCACAGTTTCTGGAAATTTGTACAAGAATCTGTAACCTAGTGCTGAAATTACGAAGTGGACAATATAATTTTAAAAGATTTAAATTTTAATATTTTATTTCTAGAATATGTAGCTCCATTTTATTTTGTAGTATAAAGTTTTTATTTCCTGAACTTTGTGTTTTGTCAACTCTTTCTTTAAATGAGCCTTAAAGATCAAAGGAGTATTGTCTGTGTTTTTCTTTCCTGATGGTACATAAAATAATGTGACTTACAATAGATGATATAAGTTATACAAATAGATAATTGTTACAATAAAATAAGAGTTCTGAGGAAAACAAGTTTGGGAGATGCTGGGTTAAACAAAGTTAAATGAGGTCACATCAATGCAGAATTTCTTCGAGTCTTAAAAATTTTAGTTTGCATTGTAACTCTCTGACAGAAGGAAAATTGTATACAATATTTGCTAATTTACTTAATCATAGAACTCATCTCTATAGCACATTACCCAAGACCAGGGTTCTAAGGAACTATATTGTTATTGTAAACATAGACTTCTCTTAAAAGTTACAGCAAAACTTTAAAAAAAGAGCAAAGAGGCAAATTATGAAATCACAGTAGGTATTATCTATCATGATATGATTTTAAGTTCTCTATAAATGATCGTAACTTTCTCAATGAAAATGAATTAGCCTACAGTTTCCTATTGGAAATGACTTCATGGGTGTTGATTATTTCTTTTTTAAAGAGTACCTGTCACCTGCTCATGCTCTAGGCAGGTTGTGGTTTAGGAGAAGTCTCAGTCCTTGCCCTTAAGAAGCTAAAATCTAGCCGGGCTCAGTGTCTCAGCCTGTAATCCCGCGCCTTTGGGAGGCTGAGGTGAGTGGATTGCCTGAGCCCGCAGGCTCGAGACCCACCTGGGCAACTTGGCGAGACCTCGTCTCTACAATAAATCAAAAAAATTAGCCGGGCGTGGTAGCGCGCGCCTGTAGTTCCAGCTGCTTGGAAGGCTGAGGCGGAAGGGTCGCCGGAGCCCAGCAGGTCGAGGCTGCGGTGGCCGAGAGCGGCCACTGCACTCCAGTCTGGGTGACAGTGAGACTCCAATTCAAAAAAGTAAATAAATAAGTAAATAAAAAATAAAATAAAATAATCCACACTCATTTCCTTTATCCACATTTATACATATAAGTCTTAGAATAGCAATATTATCACGCCAATATTCCAAAGAATGATTAAAATTCCTTTTTACATATCTCTTCACATTTTCTCCTCACTTTAAAAAATAGCTGTAGGGCCGGGCGTGGTGGCTCAAGTCTATAATCTCAGCACTTTGGGAGGCCAAGGCAAGAGGACTACCTGAGCCCAGGGGTTTGAAACCAGCCTGGGCAACTTGATGAGACCTCCTCTCTACAATCTATCAAAAATTAGCCGGGCATGGTAGCACATACCTGTAGTTCCAGCTACTTGGAAGGCTGAGGCGGAAGGATCGCCGGAGCCCAGAGGGTCAATGATGGGGTGGCCGTGAGCATGCCACTGCACTCCAGCCTGGGCAACAGTGAGACTCTGACGCAAAAAAAAGTTGTAGTACTGCATTTCCACTGATTGAGCACACAGCTAGTACCCACTACTCTCCTCTCTCCCTCTTAATCCTTACTTAGTAATAGTTCTACAATTAATTGCGTGTTTAACACTATCAGTCGTTCTGAAAGTGTTTTTCTGATAATTTTGTCTGAAGCTTGTTCTGATTCCTCAGAAAGAGTTCAAGGGAATAATATTTCCTGATTTTTTTACATGTTGGTAACAGTTTGTTTGTGCCCTTTATAATTCAAAGTAGTTTCTCTAGGTATAACATCCTTGGCTTACATTTTCCATGAATATCTTAAACTTATTACTCCATTTTCTTTTTGTGTGTGTGTCAGGGTCTCACTTTCTTGCCTCAGGCTAGAGTGCAGTGACACAATCACAACTCATGGCAGCCTTGATGTCCTGGACTCAGGTGATCCTTCCACCTCAATTTCCCAAGTAGCTGGGATTATAAGTGCATGTCACACTGCCTGGCTAAATTTATACTTTTATTTTGTAGAGATGAAGTCTCGCTTTTTTGCCTAGACTGGTCTCAAACTCCTGAACTCAAGCAATGCTCCTGCCTTGGCCTCTCCAAGTGCTGGGATTACAGGTATGAGCTACCACACCTGGCCATTACTCCATTTTCTTCTAGCATAACATATTGCTTTTAAGAAGTCTAATGATAAGCCGGGTTCAGTGGCTCAGCCTGTAATCCCAGCACTTTGGGAGGCTGAGGTGAGTGGATTGCCTGAGCTCGCAGGTTCGAGACCCGCCTGGGCAACTTGGTGAGACCTCATCTCTACAAAAAAATCAAAAACTTTGCCGGGCATGGTAGTGCACGCCTGTAGTTCCAGCTACTCGGAAGGCTGAGGTAGAAGGATCGCCAGAGCCCAGCAGGTCGAGGCTGCGATGGCCGGGAGCGGCCACTGCACTCCAGTCTGGGTGATAGAGTGAGACTCCAACTCAAAAAAAAAAAAAAAAAAAGAAGTCTAATGATAATCTAACTTTCTTTCCATTATAAGTAACATGTACTTTTTCGTAGTTGTCTAAAGGATTTTTTTTTCTTTTTCTTCAAGGTATAGTCATTTTATTAGTATATGTCTTGGTGGTGATTGTGCTGGGTCAGTATTTTATAGTCTATAGTATATTCTTTCAATAAACAATCTCAACTTTTTTACTACAGGAAAGTAATTTTTTTTTAGGCTAGTCAAATGAAGCAGTCACTTGAAGCAGTCAGAGTAGAGAGGAAACAAAGAAATCTGTAACTGGCTGTGATCAATTAATTGTAATCACCACTGCACTTGGACCAGCTAGGAAAGTAATTCTGAATTACAGTTCTTAGAATTTGTTCTCTTCACTTGCTTTGGTTTTCTTCTTCATGGACTGCTATTATATACAACAGATTTTTGTCTATTTTCAATACTTGTTGCTATCCTCAAATACTATCCCTTAATTTTTGACTTCAGAATATTTGTCTTAGAGCATTCTCTATTTTGCTTATTTGTTCCCCTCATTTGAAAAGTTTTTCCTTTTATTTTTAAAATCATTCTGAGTTCTCTGTCACCTCATTTCTGAGTTTTTGAAACTCTGATTTATGTAGTTTCATACCTTATATCATTTTCTTCATACCCCATTACATTTTGAAACAGCTGACTCAAGCTTTGATCTGTTGTGTAGGTGTGTCTTTCTGGAGTGCTTTTGCCATATGTGGAGATGTTGTTCTGCTGCTTATTCTCTCTTCTTATATTAATTAACTTTGTTATGGCATCTAATCTCAATATGTTGCTGCTGCTCGTTTTTACATGAAACGGGTTTTCCTGAACTTTAGAAGTGGTTTGTAACAATTTTCCTAACTTTGTGGAGCTTCCTCTTATTTTTTCATACTGTTAAATGTAGTGTCTTGCCTTCTGAGGTTTATTGACTTGACTCGCTGCCCCTACTTTTGTCTTGGCCTTCCCTTTTCAAGTGCAGCAAGGGTATCTGTTGCCCTTGTCCTGCTTCACGTTGATTCTCCTCCCAGAAGTTTCTCCTCAGTGTGGGCTCCTGACCCAAAAGGTGATCCTGGCAGGTCTGTTTTGAGAGTTCCTAGGGACTAGATGGCTCTAGCCGACTTGGCTCCCCACCAGGTGTAATTTTCGCCTCTTTCTGCCCCCACTTTCTAGAGAACATCTGGCAATGTCCAGAGACATTGTTGGTTGTCACAACCAGGCTTGTGCTTCTGGCACTTAGTCAGCAGAAGCCAGGAATGCTGTTAAACATCCTGCAATTTCCCCAACAACAAAGATTACCCAGCCTAAAATGCCAGTAGTGCTGAGGTGAAGAACCCCTATTCTAAACCCTTCAGATCTTATTGTGGGTTGCTTGTACTTACTTCCTATGGAAGTGGACAAAACCATTCTTAGTTTTAGTTGTGATTCATTAATTTTCCCCCTATGCTTTCTAGTAAATATATATTACTATTTTGAGGTTCTTCTGTACTTAGATCTGTCAGACATCCTGTTGCTTCTTTCTGTTTTCTCTGGTACAGATACTAGTATCATGCAGGTCTTGCGGCTATTGGGAGTTTATCTTTGCCTGTTTGTGTTTTGGGGTTTTTGAGGATATCCTTTCCTCCAGTTTTGTTTTAAGTATTTTCTGTAGGTTTTTGTGATTTAAACTGTGGTAAAAGAAAATATAACCCAAAATTTACCATCTTAACCATTTTTTTTTTCAGCTGGAGTCTCACTCTGTTCCCCAGGCTGGAGTGCAGTGGTACACTCAAAGCCACCCCAGTGTTGACTTGCTGGGCTCAGGTGATCCTTCCACCTCAGCCTTCCAAGTAGCTGGAACTACAAGTATGTGCTATGCCCAGCTAATTTTTTAATATATTGTACAGACGAGATCTCACCAAGTTGCCCAGGCTGGTCTCGAACCCCTGGGCTCAGGCAATCCTCTCACCTCGGTCTCCCAAAGTGCTGGGATTACAGGCTTGAACCACCATGCCCGGCCCCATCTTAACCATTTTAACTGCATAGTTTAGTGGTGTTAAGTATTTTCATATTGCTATTCAACCAATCTTTAGAACTAGTCCATAGGCTTTTAGCTGAGCTATCTATTGCTCTGTCTGCTATTATGTAGAGATTTAGAGATATTCAGAAATAATGCTGCCACTATGGCTATTTTCCTGCATTGAGTTTTTGAAACTGGAGAAATAGGCATAGTTTTCAAGAGTTACCTTCAACTTTACCTCTATTTAAGATAGAGTTAGACTTTACAACACAGGAACCAAACTTGTAAATACTATCTCAAAAATTCTGAAGAGTTAGGACTCATTGCTTTTTAAGAATGAAATATGACACGTTCTTATCAATAATCACAGCACAGCATATGAGACTCTAAAATCCAAAGACAGAAAGAAATTAAGAACAGCATCTGCTCCACCAAAATTAACTGACTTGTTCTCAAGTATAAAGTGACTTTGGCAACCCACCCAGATTTCCCTAAGTATACTTCAATAATTAATGAGAATCCATATACAAAATACTTTGGGCTTTATGTACTATACAAAGTATTATTACTTCAATCATTTCTCTGGAGGAAGTCTGGGTAGAGTCATGGATTAAGTAAACTCCAGGTAGACAGGGGAAGAATCAGAACAAATTTAAGAAGTAGTACCCTTGATATAACATAAAGAATGTAATTCAGGTGAGGCACATGGCTCACGTCTGTAATACCAGCATTTTGGAAGGCTGAGGCAGGAGGATGGCTTGAGAGGCCAGGAGTTTTTGATCACTCTAGGCAACACAGTAAGACCCTACCTCTAAAAATAAAAAATAAAAAAATTACTGTAGGTGGTACATGCCTACAGTAGTCCTAGCAACTCAGGAGGCTGAGGAGGGAGGATCACTTAAGCCCAGGAATTTGATGTTGGAGTGAACTATGATGGTGCTATTACACTCCAGCTTGGGCAACAGAGTGAGATCCTGTATCTCTTAAAAAAAAAGTAATTAAAAATGTTTCTAACACTTCTATGTAATGTTAGTACAATCAGTGTGACAGTTTATACCCCAAATATATAAGCAACAAAAACAGACAAATGAGATTACATCAAACTAAAAAGCTTGTGTGCAGCCAAGGAAACAACAGAGTGAACAGACAAGCTATAGAATGGCAGAAAATATCTGCAAATCAAACATCTCACAAGAGGTTAATATTCAAAACATATAAGGAACTCAAATGACTTAACAGCAAGAAAACAAATAACTCGATTAAAAATTGGCAAAGGGGGCCCGGTGTGGTGGCTCACACCTGTAATCTGAGCACTGTGGGGCACTGAGGTGGGAGGATCACTTAAGGTCAGGAGTTTGAGACCAGCCTGGGCAACAGCAAGAACTTGTCTTTTCTTTTTTCAGACCAATAAAAAACCTAGTTTATTATCAATTTTTGTTAACATATTTCTTTTTTCTGGGTCAGAGTCTCGCTGTTGCGCACACTGGAGGATAGCAGCATGATCTCAGCTACAGCAGCCTCAACCTGCTAGGCTCAGGTGAGACTTCCACTTCAGCCTCCCAAGTAGGTGGTACTAAAGGAGTGCAACCACAGCCTGGTCTATTAACACATTTCTAAAGTTGTATATCATCTTTCAAGTTCATTTGTTCATTTTTGCTTTTGTTGCCTATGTACTTAGGGTATAACCTGATTTACTAAACCATCACACTGACTGCACTATTATAACATTGAAATGTTAGAAACATATTTTAAATTACATTAAAAATTTTTTTATTTTAAAGATGTGGGGTACAATTCAGGGTTAGGCATACAAATGTTCACTACGCGGGTACCCTTGTTGATGAGGTGTGCCCCCCGCCCCCCAACAGCAGTTTCCCAGTACTGCCAATCCCACCGCCTGCTCCCCTGGCAGTTTCCCACTACTGCCAATCCCTTTCTTACAGTTAAATTACATTTTTTAAAGAAAATTGTTAAGCTAATGTTTTTAACACAAATTTTTTCCTACTTCCCATGCCATTTTATTAGTGCAGTTTATTCTGATATCACAGACAAAGACTTTACAAGAAAATAAAATTCCAGACCAATATACCTTATGAATATAGAGGCCAAATCCTCAAGAAAATACTATCAAAACAAATCAACAACATATAAATAGGTCTATACAATATAACATAAAATTTTAAAAATATGGTTTTACACAAAAGAAATCAGGAAAGTAGGCACTAAATGACAAAAATATAACACAAAGAAAATAACTTTAATATTACAAAATAATATAATGGAATCTAATATAATTATTAGAAGAACAAATGGGATACTACATAAACAAACTGATTACTACTTACAGTAAATTATTTCATTTTTTTCCCTCCCAATGTTCTCTCTGGGCTCTGAAATATGTTTAATGTTCATTTATATATGTATTCCACATGTGATTATAAATGATACGTACAATAGGCTAAATTTTAGCTAAAATTTATGTGTGCTTAATAGAAGGAAATTTTAGCACTCTTCACGTAAAATCAGAATTAAAAGAATCCTACTGCCCCGAAGATGAGGAAAAATTAGTATACCATATAGTTTAACCAGTAATTCTACCTCTAAGTTTTTTAAAAAGGTTAAATATTTAAGAATCTCAATATCTGTACAATGTTACGAAACTGATTTTATTTAGGACTTAGAGAAATTTATTTTATTTTGCAATGTGTAAAAAGGTAATTGATTAATAAGTCAGAGGAGGCCCTAAACAGAAGTGGACATTCAAAAATTTTGGCAAAACTTTTATATTTTCATTAGCAAAAAATCAGGTGACTACTGCCATTTCTTAACACAATAAGACATCTTTTTAATTGAGTTATGAAAAAAATAGTTTCTGCTCAGCAAAAAGTATAAGGTTACATTTATAAAACAGTAATCCGAAAACTGTCTCCAATTCTAACTATTCTATGAGAAAAGAGCTTTTCTTTCTTTTATAAAACAAAACCAAAAAAAACCCCTGCCATTTCTATTGACATAATTTTCTGTCACGTATTAATTCTTATCCAAAGCTCTAGTTTCAAAGTCTTGAAAATAGAAATCATTTTCTAAAAATGCTACACTGCCCTCCCCCAAACACCTATCTCTGAAAATTAAAGGGCAAGACAATCTTAGTGAATCTCAAAAGCTTTAAGACAAAAGGTTGAAAAAGACATATAATCATATTTCTAGGGAACTACTCAGACTGTACAAGATTCAAGAAAAATGCCATGAGGTCACTGACAAAGACAGGCACCCATTTACAGAAAACGCAATTTATCAAATGCCCAATTCTAGAGCCATTTCTCAAAGTGTGGTCTGGGGAACTCTCTTTCATGGGGTCTATAAGGTAAAGGCTATTTTCACAGTGATACTCAGATGTTATTTGCCTTTTCCACTCTCATTATTTTATTGTATGATGAAATTTTCCAGGCACTACCTGAATTGGGGCAGTGTCGCCAGGACCGCGTCATGGAGCGCGGGCGCTTGATGCGCCCGGGGCTGGGAAGCTAAGCAGGGTCGCTCCAGGCGAGCGCTTGGATTGGGGGGGGGGGGACGGAAATGGGGCAGTGTCAACAATCTGACAACTTGTGTGCTTCTATATGTCTTGTTTTTTTTTTAAATTTTCTAAGTTTTAATTTGAAATGGTAAATGCCAACATATATAATCAACATAAATAATAATGGGAGTCCTCAATAAGTTTTAAGAGTGTAAAGCAGTCCTAAGACCAAACAGTTTGAAAAGCACTGCTCTATAGAATTCTAAGACCCGTGGCATCAGCAGGTTAAGGCAATTAAGAGTAACAATTAGGCCGGGTGCAGTGGCTCAGCCTGCAATCCCAGCCTGCAATCCCAGCACTTTGGGAGGCCGAGGTGAGAGGATTGCCTGAGCCTGGGAGGTCGAGAACAGCCTGGGCAACTTGGTAAGACCTCATCTCTACAATAAATCACAAAAACTAGCTGGGAATGGTAGAGTGCATCTGTAGTTCCAGCTACCTGGAAGGTTGAGGCGGAAGTCGAGGCTGAGGTGGCCGTGAGCGTGCCACTGCACTCCACCCTGGGTGACAAGAGTGAGACTCCCCACCCCTCAAAAAGAGTAATGATTATAAAAGGGCCAGTCCAAATAATATATAAAATTCCTATATAAAATTTCAAAATTATAAAAGTTTCACGGCACCATTTACTTACAAATGCACTTGCTAGAGCAGCCAAGAAAAAAGTTTGCATGCTTAAAAACTAAATGTAATTTTGTAATTCTGTCATATATTTCTGAAGCTACTTTTTCAGCTCTCTCTACTACAAAGTTGTATCTGAAAACTTAAAAAGCAGAGAAAATTTTCAAATATAATAAAATACATACTTAAAATTAACAATATCTAGTGAACACAGAAATTATTAGTACCTAAAATAATCAGGAAAATTAAGACAAAAACATTGTCCACAAGGCAATAAGGATTAACTTTGGTCATCTTTTTACAAAATCAAGATATTATGAATAGGAAATTTTAAAATATACATATTAATCTCAATTGATTAGTCTTTTAATTTAAAATTTAATTTTTAGTTTGAGTAACATTTAAATAGAACCAGAATGATCAGAAATTACTGTAAATTTGAATAATAGAGTCATGGGGAAAACACAGTTATCAAGCTTTTAGGCAGAATATTATTCTGAGGAAAATTAACTTCTGTAAGCTCTTCTCTATGGGTGCTTTTCTAAGAAATGCTTTGGAATCTCATTCCTGGAATGTCTTTGGGACTATTAACCTGAACATAAAAGGTCCTATTATTTACTAAAGTGTCTTCTACCGGGAAAAAAACTACACAGCACACGTGGCCTTTAAAAGCATCATAAAGGCTAGTCTACAATCTCTTAAACAGTATGTTATGACTACAAGGGTATCAGCAAACAGACAATGTATAATGTATATATCCAAATTTTTAAACATATAGAGTATGTCCCCCATACCTTAGCATAAATCTAATCCATACTGCTCCTACCACTAGCTGGATGTTTGTCAATATCAGCCCAATAAAAACAAAGGAAGTGATGTTGCCAAAAATAAACGTATTCATTAGATAAAGAATATTAAGTGCAATAAAATAAACTGAATATATGCCTAAAGCAAAAATGAACAATTAGATTTTCCATACCTCTGTTTCACTAAAAAAGCATTGATAATATGGAACTGCCTGTGCTATATCATTAAAAATACTGAAGGGCACAGGGAATAGTCAGACCCCCCCCCCCCAAGATGGCACCGACCACTCGGGCCACATGGAAACAACAAAGGCCCTAAGTTCCCGCTTCCCCCTATACGATTTCTCTAACGCGCAAAGTTCAAACTTGCTAGCACCCTCCAATAATAATCTCGGCCCGCCCTATTTCCCCTCTGCTCTACCCAATAGGATGCTAGCACGACCTCTTCCTTCCCTCACTAAACTAATAAATACAGCCCCTCCCTACATAACTCTCTCTCCCTCTCTCTCTCTCTCCGCGCGGGGGGGGGGGGGGGGGGCGGGGGGGGGGGGGGGG
>CAUYQG010045275.1:0-10891 GCA_963574415.1 Tarsius wallacei
TTTAATTTTTCTCTTTTAATTAAGTATTGATTCCACTTACATATAATGTAATTATTGAGATATCTAGGTTTAAATCTATTAATTTACCAATTACTTTCTATTTGTTTTATCTATTCTACATTCTTCTTTTTTTCTATTCACATTCTATTGGACTGATTATTTTTGTTCTTCCCTTTTTTATAAATTCCTTTTCGCTGTTTCCTGGGTAGTTCTAATAGTATTATTTTTCTGGTTATACTTGAGATTACTGCAGCATCTTTTACTAAGAAAAGTCACATTTCAATTAGTATTTTATTTCTTTCTAAAAAATGTAAAGAACTTAGAACATATATTACTCCATTTACACTTTGCAATCCATATGCCATTTGTCATTGGCTAAATGTTTGTATACCCCATAATTTACATGTTGAAACCTAACACTTAGTGCTATGCTATTTGGAAATAAGGCCTTTGAAAGGTAATAAGGTCATGAGGGTGGAGTCCTCATAACTGGAATTAGTTACTCTCTCTCCTACATACTGAGGATTCAATGAGAAGTCAGCAGTCTGCAACCTGAAACATGGCTTCATTAGAACTTGACCATGCTTGCACCCAGATCTCAAACTGTCAGCCTTCAGAACTATGATAAATAAGCATCTGCTGTAAGCCAATCAATATGGAGAGGTCTAAAATACATATACATGATAAAAAATAGTATCTTAGCCTGACTGTCTAAGACACTATTTTTTATCATGTATATGTATTTTAGACCTCTCCATATTGTTGTTATTATTATTACTACTACATAAAGTTCATCTTTATTCAGATTTCCCCCAAATATTAATACCTTTTTATTGCTATTTCTTTCTGAATTTGTAAGATTCTATCACCCAGTATCACTGTCCTTCTGCTTAAAGTACTTAAGTAGAATATATGTATTTCCTTTAGCAAATTAGCCCTTCTTTTGGAAAATTCTCCCTGTTACACTTGTCAAAAATGTTTTAATTTTTAAATTGTATCACAAATGGAGAATACTTTTACTGTATATAAAACTCTAAGTTGACATTTTTATTTCCTATAGCATTTAGCAATAGCATTCTATTTTCTTCTGAACTCTTGTTTTTGTTTTTGTTTTTTCCTGAAGGATAAAATACCTTCTAATTATGGCTTCATTTAATAGTTGCCTTTTCCCTTTTCCCACTTGAAATATTTTCTCCTTATTATTTTGGCAGGATATAGTATGGTGTGTATAAATGTGGGCTTTATTTGAATGTATTGCGTTTAGGATCCATAATGAATCTTGAATCTGAGATTTAATGTCTTTTATATTTTCAATTCTCAAGAATATTTCTTCAAATGTTTATTCTGTATCATTCTCTCTCCCTTCTCCTTCTGCAATTACAATTGTAGTCATGCCATACTTTTCACTATATACCTTATGCCACTTAACCTCTTTTTTTCTATACTTTATCTTTTTGTCTCTTCATTTTTCTGTAAATTTTTTTCTGAACTATCTTCCATTTCACTAATTGTCTCTTCAGTGCTCTCTAAACTGTTATTAATCTCCTTCACTGAATTCTTTGTCCTGTTTATTGTACTTTTGAGCTTTAGAATTTACATTTGATTCTTACATCTTATTTTCATTAGTCTGTCAACATTTTCACCTTGTATTTTATCTTCGTTTAATTTTAAATGGTTATTATAAAGTATTTTATGATACTTCCATATATCTTGTGGATCTGTTTCTATTTTCTATTATTTCTTTTATTTTCAAATCACATTTCTTGTCTCCTTGAGAAAAGGTTTTTTAAAAAAAATTATGGATGCATATTTTATATTTTAAAATGTGAGTATTTAATGCCTAATTATATATAATTATATAATTATATTTCTTCAGAGAGAATTTATATTTATTTTTAACTGACAGCCAGGTTAATAGCATTAGCAATCCCAGATCACCATAATTTACCCTTAAGAATTGAGAAAATTCTGAACTGGCTTCTACCTTTTCAAGGGCTGGCCTATTTCTGAATCATCTTTTATGTAGATAAATCCCTGGTTCATCAGGTCCTTCATTTTCTTGGCAGACCCTAGATTCTAGTTTTCATCCATCTGGGATAAAAACAAAGGCTTTGCTAAGCTTCTCAGCCTCTCATTTGCCTTAACCTTTTCAGAAATTAGAAAATGCCTCTATAGAAAAAGCATGAATTTCCTTCTTCTCTTGGATCTTGGCTCCATATCTTTGGTGGCTCTTTGAAATCTTTCAGCAAATATTTTACCTTTGTCCAGCTTTTCTAGCTGTTCTCATCAGCAGGCTTTGTCTGAATTACCTAATTTCCACTAATAAAAGTGTAATTCCCTGAATATAACTTTTAAATGTAACTCAGAATGCTTTTAAAGGTATTACATGCTGATTAGGTTAGGTATAAGATTCTACACTAACCACACTGCAGTGATGATAAAAACAAAATGAACCTTGCCCCTTGTGACAGAGATGGCCAATTTTCATTTTCCTCTTCATTTTTAGGCATAGAATATTTGTTTTTTATTTGTTTGTTTGTTTGTTTTACTGGGCATATGGCCATCTAAAATATAGCCTGATTTTTTCAAGCTTCTCTCATAGCTATATGGCTAAATATGGTTTAGTCAATGGGATGTATGTGCAATTTCTAGGCAGTATCTGTAAAGAGAGAGAATACCTTTCTTCTGCCACATTGCTTTCTGGAATGAAGGCAAAATGGCTGGACTCTATCTCCTTGCAGCTACCTTGGACAATGGGGTTCTTGGTGATGAAAGCCCTACATGGCAAAACAACAAAATGTGATGGCCTGGTTCCCTGCACTATGGTTCATCATGCCAATGTTGCAATATTATAGAGAAATAAGGGTCTATCTTGTTTAAGCCTCTATTGTTTGCTGTTACTTGTGGCTAAAATACTCCCAAAGAATTTATAGAGAAGAAACATGCATTAATTTAAAGGTTACCTAACATAAGACAGCACTTAGTAAGTTCCAAACAGGTAACATTAATCATACATACTATTAAAACTCACAGGGCGCAGCTAGAGTCCTATAAGTTACTTAAAGTTTTAATCAGAGAAAAGGAAATTGTGTTGCACCTTGAAATATGGATAGGATTTACATATGCAAAAAGAAATAAATGCAGCAATGAGCAGGAGTTAAAAAAAATTAAAGACAAGTTTATGACTAGGTGATTGACCAAACTGGTAGAACAAATAAAAGGGTTCTGGGGTGTAATAGTTAGACAAAGGACTATAAGAGCTGTCTGGTATATGATTGAAGATGCCCATGAAAACAAACCAAAATGACTAGATTATGTTTGTCAATAGCTTACAGACAAGGAGTAAACCTGATCAATATTTAATTATTCTGAGAACTGAAGTTATCCCTGAAGGAAGCCATGAATTATAATCCAAGTTACCTTATGCCAGTGGTTTTGTCTTGATAAAATTTTCAGATCTTGGTATGGAAAAATTTCTCATAGGTATCCTTTAAAGCAAAAAAGAAAACTTAAGGAAAACAGCCAGGGGTACCTATTGCCTTTGGGGGTGTGAGAAACCAAGCCAGAAGTTTTGATGTAGAGAAACACGATTTAAGCATGTTTTAATCCCTCCAACAGGTTTTATATTACATTGTAAGATAGACAAAAGTATTTGCCACCAGGCAGGCCTGGCTTTTTTTAAAGAAGGTAGTTTCATGAGGGGAAAGCTGGCATGAGAAATGATGGGAGAGAAAACTCTGCTTATAAATTTTGCTTTGAAGCATGGTCTTTAATTACTGGAGATAACTTTGAAAAATGGAACCAGAAGAAAGTCAACTCTCCACATAAAGTGTAGTCAAGTGTTACCATGGATTAGTAGCTTGCAGACACTAAACATCTTTTGAGATCCATTAGAAAAAAAGTAGAATTTTTGTGTTAAAAAATTATGAAAAAACATTGACACGTATGAAAGGGCCTATTTTAGAAATCAACACTTCAACATAAGGAAAATGTTATCATTTAAATTAATCACCTATTTTCCCTCCTAAATGACTACATTACTATTATACAACTAGACCTGTGAATGTTTATGTTATGGTGGATTGTATAAAGGAACATAAAGGAGACGACAACCATTTTCATGGAATTCTTGACAAGCATAAAAAAGACGAAAGCATTCCTTTAGGTTGTAAAAGGAATCAATTTTGAGTATCATTATGAAGAGCACTGTATTTTGAGGCAAACATTAACATTTCATCTTAAATTCACTGATAAATCCAACAAAAGCCTTAAGTTGAGGCAAGGAGTCCATGTCCACCAAAATCCTCCCCTTCTTTCATTCTTATAGAATGTAAGTGAATAGTTATCCAGTTAGACTGCATATCCTAAATTCCTGTGCAGTTAGATGTGACCATTTGACAAAGTGCTTGCCAGTGGAATGTGAGCAGAAGTGCTGTGTACCACTTTTGCATGTGAAGATTAATGCCTCCTACATACAGTTTCCCATCAAATCCAGCTGGTGGCTGTCATAAGTTATCACTATGCTTCCTTTCACCCGAGTCTCTCACTAATTCCCACTTGGCCTAAGATCCTGTGGACCAGCGGGAGGTTAGAGTGTGAGAAGGAAGAAGGCTTCCTCCTAGATGGGAAGAGGTTCCAGCCTTCTCTTATCACACCCTCCACATGGGAAAGAGAGACAATTAAAAGGTTGGGCCTTCAAAGACCCACTGATTGACATCAGATGCTTTAGCCTTCTCCCTTGATGTAGGAGTCTCTAGACTCACAGCAACACTGCTTCTCTCACTGGGGAAGTACTAGAGACCAAAGAAGAAAGAAAAGGCGGATGAAATCTAACACAAGAGAAAATGGCTTAATTTTCTGAGTTACATTAATTTAAAATTTTTCACAAATAAGTTCAAAAAACATTACGAATAACTTTTATGTTCTGTAGGTACTTTGTTGAATACTGGTGGTGAAAAGATAATTTACGAATGCAGTCAATCTCAAGGGAGCTCAAAATAGCATGGAAGATAGATCATGACTCAGTCACAGATTCAGGAAAAGAGAATGTACTAGGTGTAGACATGGTTCAAGGCGAGGAGTGATTAAGTCTTGTCTTAGGTAGGGTGAGCTAATGGATTCCTTCTCAGATGATAATCCTTAATCTACTTGTTTTGCAGGATAAGCAGGTGTCTGCTTGGCAGGCAAGAGCAAAGGATTTATTCCTTTAAGTGTAAATGTATAAAATGTGAGGCCGTGTCAACTACTGTTGAAGTTCAAGAAGAAGGCAGAGACCAGGTTGCAAGGATGCTTGAATGCTGTGCTGAATTTGAATTTTACACTGACTGTGACTAGAAGCTGTTGTAGAATTGTGGTGGAGTACTGGTAAGATAGAAGCTTTGTGTTTAAAAGCAAACTTTTGTGGTAAGATGGGTTAGACAGTAGAAAACAAGAGTCAGGACACCCCATGAAGATTCCACTGAAATAAGAGGTGATGATCCCTAAGGTAAGACTGCAGCAGTGGTGATCTGAGATATATTCTGGGGGAAAATTGGCAGGGCTTGGTGCTATCTGCAGAGTGATTGAGAAGAGAGATGGATCTAGGGTGACTCAAGCTTTCTGGCTCAAGTGACTTCCACACTGTGGTGCCACTAACAAAGGTAAGGGATCAGCTTGTGCATTTAGTTTTGGATAAGGAAGGGCTGGAATCATATCAGTGAGAATTGAAATAATAACAGGTAGCAGGTTATACATGGTCTTTGCTGGGCAATATCCTGGTGCTGTGGGTATGTCATTTTCACAACCATCCCATGTCCAGGTGTTGTTATTATCCTTGATTTTCAGATGAAAATACTGATAAGCATTGCTGACCTGTCCTGGCAGAACTGAAATGTGAACTCAGACTCCTGAGCTCCAGAGTCTCTGTTTCCAATTACTGCACATAGCACTTCTCTGCCATTCGGGTATACCAGTGTGAGTTCAAGTAAAGGGTAAGAACTATGTTCTGATTCAAAGTCATTAATTATAAATGATCATTAAAATCACATAAGTGCATAAAACTCATTCTCAAGCCAGTCAATCAGTTCTTAGTGAGCACCTTTCTATATACAAGGTCCTGAGTTGTCACTGAAGATCCAGAGACATATCACAGGGCAGCACATTTGAAATAATTCAAATCAAATGACTCATATTGGAAGAAAATAAACAATCATACTGTAGTATGATAGTGCTATAACAAAATATGCATATGTTTCGAAGAAGCCCAGGTAAAAGGAATGTATAGGGAACTGATTAAGAATAAGGAGAGAGTTGAAGAGGGAATGCCAGAAACATTAATACTTTAGGAAAGCTCAATGGAAAAGAAGGTCCCATTAACTGGTAATTAAGTAAACTGGTCCAAGATAAAAGGAGAGAATCAAGAGTGAAAGGCAAAAGAAGTCAACTCAGGAGAGCCTCAAGCAGGCCTGGGTCTGTGTCAAATGCTGGCCACTGAGATTAGACAATTCAGAGTCCATAGTGAACTATGCCAGCACATTTTTCGTGGCATGTTAAAGAGGTCAGCAGACCTGCTGGTGGCAGAGAAGTGAATGGTGACAAGAAAAAGAAGACCACGAGCTTCAGTTTGTCTTCAGAAAGCTTTGAGGAGACGTGAAGAAGAGAGAGCTTGAGAAGCAAATAGATCGAGAGTACAATGGAGAATGTTTTATATTTATTTGTGTTCTTATTTTTTTCCCTCCTGGAATATAAAAGATTTGAGCACATTATCAGCCTGCAATAAAAGGCTAACAGAGAAAAAAATGTTGAAGTATTATGAGAGAAGGGAAAATAGATGAAAAGGGTCCTAAAAAAGAGGTGAGCTTATGGAATAAGTCAAGATTTCCTAATGAAATCTGAAGACCCTTCATCCTCTATAGTTCTTTGAAGGACTCCACAAATCAGTTACCTATAAGTCCTGTCAACCTATAATCTTTACCAAAAAATTTCTAAAACTGTGAAAAGAGAAAAAATTGTTAAAAAAAAAAGAAAAATGTTCTTTCAAGTTTGATATCTACTGATTTCTTTAATGGTTTCCATTGCTAATGAGATGGAATAGGTTAAAAATTCAAGTCAAAATCAGTTATGCCTTTAAAATTCAAAAGCAAATGAGACCTTCATGAAAATATTCTTATTTCAAAAACAAATCAAATGCTTTTTAGAGGGTGGCAACTTGGATACCCTCTACCTACAGAATGCCAACTGAGAAGGAGAAATGTCATTAGATGTAGGTAAACGCAATACTGAAAAGAAAATCATAATCTGTATTACAATTCTAGTTAATCTTCTTCTGAATTTGATTAGCTGAAAAGCCATGTGTTTCATTCCATTTTCCTAACATAAATCTGTCAAGGGTTCTGTTCTCATTTTACTTCAGACCATGTGGTTTAAATATAGATAGACTTGTGCTTTTCTTCTACCTTTTCATCTAAACATAATTTCATTTTTATTCAAGTGAAAATGCACTGGTAATTAGAGTATATCTGTTTTAAAGATGAAGTTCATTGCCAAGGAGATTCCTTGAGTGGTCTCCCTCTTCAAGTGACATCTTCATTGTTTGCCAGTGTGAGAGTGTGGACTTTCTACTGAGAGTCTCTGAGCTCACCAAGTATACATTTGAGTCAGAATTTATGGGTTATTTCTTTTAAACAATTAGAGAACAAGAGGTCCTGGGTTAACAAAACAAAATATTAAGACCACCTGCTTCATTGCTTTATTGAATTTACGTTAACAATGTATTTTCTGGTTCATCCATACATCTTTTCTGTCAGCAAAAATGTTATGTTTTTCAACTCAACAGAAATTTTATGCATTCTCTGCCTTTAATTTTTTTCAGAGTAAACTCAAGGTCAATACATAAATTAGTTTTAGCTTTGTTGTTTTTCGTGATCAAATCTTAAACTCCATCTTGTCACAGTGCGATATAAAATATTTCAAGATGACAACTTTTTTCATTTTCTTTTTTCTCTTTCTGTCTTTCCTTTATTTTTTTTCTGTCATCAAGGCTGAAGTACAGTGGCACGATCATAGGTTACTGTAACTTGGAACTCCTCGGCACATACCACAATGCCTGGCTAACTGCTTTAAATTTTTATAGAGATGAGAGCCTCACTATGTTGCCCAGGCTGGTCTTGAACTCCTGGCCTCGAGTGATCATCCTGTTTTAGCCTCCCAAATTGCTGGAATTACAGATATGAGCCACCATGTCCAGCCATAATATGGTAATTTCTTTAGTTAAGAAACAAGACTTTACTATCCTCATTACAATTACATTTTATAGCATCATTGAGTTTCCTTTTCTTCAAATGGACACCCATTTGCTTAGCAATTCAATAACAAGTGCCTGAGGAAGACTTCAGAACTAAACAGGCTTAAGGAAAAGCAACTAAAAATTTTTCCCCAAACTATCAGGAAAGAAGAGTTACTTAAAATATTAAACATGCCTTTTTTGGCTCATTCTGCCTGCAGTATAGATGTCTATTTTACAAACTCCCTAAAATGACCTAGATATGAAGGTTTGCTATCACTGACTGAAAAGTGTTGACACATTGACATAAGGACAGCTTTCTCCACACATTACAGCCTCTTTCTTCAAAAGCTTTGCAACTCTCTATTGCCAAGGATACAAAAATAGTATTTCATAATCATACATATGCAGAAAATATGTCCACTCTCCAATGGACCACATGAAACGTTTAAGTATTAGGAAAAAATATATTGTGGCAAAAAATCTCAATGGTATGTATTCAAGTAATTTTTTTCAGTTAGTGACACATAGCCTAACAACAATATACATTTATTCAACTTACTATATTCCAGACAAGCCAAAGTCCCCTCATAAGTATTAATGTATTCAATTCTGAAGAGTCCTGGGAACGATTGAGTCCTCAGTGTGTTAAAGGGGGATAATAGATGTAGAGAGAGAAGAGCAGGGCTAAATCATTCTGCTAAAACTTGGAGCAATTTAAAGAGACCTGGAGGAGTTGGGATTGAATCAGGATGAGATTTAGAAGCTAAATGAATGACAGGTAGGATGGAGAAGAAGAAGGCAGACAGAATCTTGCTGTGGCAGTCCACACAGAAACTGCGGCATATCTCATTTTATTGCACTTTGCTTTGTTGCACTTCGTTTATTTGCTTAGCAGATACTGCATTTTGTTGTTTTACAAATTGAAAGTTTGTGGCAACTCTGAGTCGAGCAAATCTATCGGTGCCAGTTTTCCCACAATATTTCAAAATAAGTGTTATGATGATCTGTGATCATTGATCTTTGCTGTTACTACTATAATGGTTTTGGGGCACCATGAACCATGCCCATAGAAGACAAATTAATCAATATATGTTGCATGTGTTCTGACTACTCCTCTAACCAGCCATTCTCCCATTTCTCTCCCTCTCCTTGGTCTTCTCTATGCCCTGAGGCACAACAATGTTGAAATTAGCCCAATTAACAACCCTACAATGGCTTCTAAGTGTTCAAGTGTTCTCTATTTCAAATCAAAAGCTAGAAATGATTAAGCTTAGTGAAAAGGCATGTTGAGAGCCATGATAGGCCAAAAGCTAGGCCTCTTGTGAAAAACAGTTGGCCAACTGTGAATACAAAGCAAAAGTTCTTGAAGGAAATTAATACTGCAACTCTAGTGAGCATATGAATGACAAGAAAGCAAGACAGACTTCTTGCTGATATGGAGAAAGTGTTAGTAGTCTGTATAGAAGATCAAACCAGCCACAACATTCCCTTAAGCCAAAGCCTAACTCAGAGCAAAGCTCTAACTCTCTTCAATTCTATAAAGGCTGAAGGGGTGAGGAAGCTTCAGAAGAGAAGTTTGAAATTAGCAGAAGTTGGTTCGTGAGATTTAAGTAAAGAAACCATCTCTGTAACATAAAAATACAAGGTGAAGAAGCAAGTGCTAATGAAGAAGCTGCAGCAAGCAGTCAGAAGAGCTAGCTAAGATAATTGATGAAGGTGGCTACACAAAACAACAGATTTTCAATACAGGCAAAACAACCTTCTATTGAAAGAAAATGTCATCTAGGACTTTCATAGCTGAAGAGTAAAAGTCAATGCCTGGCTTAAAAACTTCAGAGGACAAGTTGAGTTTCCAGTTGGGGACTAATGTATCTGGTGACTTTAAGTTGAAGCCAATGCTCATTTACCATTTCAAAAGCTCTAAAGCCCTCTAGAATTATGTTAAATCTACTTACTGTCTATGCTCTATAAATGGAGCAAAGCCTGGATGACAGCACATCTGTTCACAACATGATTTACTGAATAGTTTAAGCCCACTGTTGAGACCTACTGTTCAGGAAAAAAAAATTCTTTCAAAATTGCTCATTGACAATGCACCTGGTCATCCAAGAGCTCTGATAGAGATGTATAAGGAGATAAATTTTGTTTTCATGTCTATTAATAGAACATCTATTCTGTAGCCCGGGAGCCAAAAATTAATTTCAACTTTTGAACCTTATTATTCAAGAAATACATTTTGTAAGGCTATAGCTGCCATGGATAGTGATTCCTCTAATATATCTTAGAAAAGTAAATTGAAAACCTTCTTTAAAAATCACCATTCTAGATGCCATTAAGAACATTCATGATTCATGAGAGGAGGAGGTCAAAATATCAACAGCAACAGGAGTTTGGAAGAAATTGATTCAAACCCTCATGGACGGCTTTGAGGGGTTCAAGACTTTAGTGGAGAAAGGAACTGAAGATGTGGTGGAAACAGCAAGAGAACTAGAATTAGAAGTGGAGCCTGAAGATGTGACTGAATTGCTCCAATCTCATGATGAAGTTTGAATGGGTGAGGAGAAGCTTTTTAGAGATGAGCAAGGAAAGTGATTTCTTGAAGTGGAATCTACTCCTGTTGAAGATGCC
>CAUYQG010045285.1:0-13494 GCA_963574415.1 Tarsius wallacei
CAGCTTGTATAAGGGCCAAAACCGCAGTCTGTGAGAAACGGGAGCAACGAGTTTCCAAAGCTAACCATGCCTGTTGTAGTTTCAGAGCCTCATGCTTAGATCATCAGAGTTATTTCTGGTTAAATATGCTAAATTATTAGAGGAGAAGGTAATGGCGTCTACAGCTCCCGAACACATCCTAGTGGTCTCAGGGTCCACGGCCCTCCCTGATTTCTAAGGTTCAGTGGGCCTCCATGGCCGGCTGCCAACAGAGCATCGATTATGCACCAGGCCCTGTAGAAGCTTTGGAGATGTCTAAGTGAAAAGACAGAAACGAGTCCTGCCTTCACAGAGCACAGCAGGTAGATAAGAACTAGTGAAGGAGGAATCCCAGGGTAACAGAGCGAGGGCTCTGCTAGGGAGAACACGGCGGGATGGCAGGACCACTCATGTCCCACGTCCACGAGGAGGTAGGGTCAGATACCTGTGTCAGGAAGACCTTCCCCTCCCTTCTCACTGTAAAACCACAGACATAGCCAATGCAAGACTCTGTTATCTCTCATCAGTTAGCATCAGGACCTTAGACAAGGTGATGATCGTATGTGTATATGTGTAGAGGGGTGGGGTGGGGAGGATGGTCTGTTGCAGGAAGCCATCTTGATTTCTAAGAGGATCATGGTCCCACGTGTCAAGTAGTTGGCCAAAAAAGTGTTATTTCTGCTTGGCAGCACTTTAAATTCAACATCTGAAGAGGAGAAAACCGAGTCTGGCCTCAGTCTCATGCATCAACAAAATTATCAACATTCTATGACACTCCCATTAGGGGAGTTGGAAAAAAATGGAAAAGTAACTCCTTTTCTTATATACTTGAAACTATTTTTAGCTATGTAGCGGGCAATCAGCTAACATATTAACCTTGAAATTTACCCATGATTCCAGGTCGAAAGACTGCATGTAAAGGCATGTGTGTTGTTCAGTAAATAAGTAATACAGCACATATGCAACTAGATTAGCAAAGACAGCTCGCTAGAACTTGCCGGACTCCAGTAGGTTATGGAGCATTTCAAAGTGGGTGTGGTTTCCCTGTTGGGGAGGCTGTCTAGGACAATGAATCCCACCATGTTCTCCCTAGCAGAGCCCTCACCCTGTTACCCTGGAATTCCTCCTTCATTAGTTCTCATCTACCTGCTGTGCTCTGTGAAGGCAGGACTTGCTTCTGTCTTTTCACTTAGATGTCTCCAAAACTTCTACAAGGCCTAGTGCACAATCGATGCTCAATCAATATGATTGAATCAACTCATTCAGTTAAAACTCAAAAAATGAAAACAAAATCTGAAATACTTCCTGTCCGAAGCATTGTGGATAAGGGCAATTTAGGTGCGTATCAGCACCTTGGGCATTAGGATTTCAACATATGAATGCTGGGTGGACAGTGGCAGTCTCCTTATGTAACAAGGTGGAGTTCCTTGAGGAGAATCTCTTGGTCACCTCTTCCATCCTGTGCCCTGCCCACCATTTGGCACGTAGTTAGCATTTTTTGAAAAGATGGAAGAATGAGTGTCCCACTGCATTCCAGCCTCACAGAGCGAGGCTCCAACTCAAAAAAAAAAATGAGTAAATAAATCAGTACTAAACATTCCAATGTCTTGACTACAAAGTGTTAAAAAAACAAAGATTGTTGGATTTCTGAAAGATGCTTGTTTATAAATGCTGGGTCCCTCCTCCCGTGTCAGTGTCATCCTGAGCACTCTGGCTCTCGCTGGGTTTTATTTAACATCAGACCAAATCAAAGGAAACGAGATACTCGTGCATGTCCTTGCTTGCTGGGGCTTAGCCTTCCATTTGCAGTGGGTCCTTTCTTGCTTTTACAGCAAAGCAGTGCCATGTGCGCCTGAGAAGCCCTGTCCTCAGCACCATGGGAGACCAAAGTCTGGATGGCTGTCCTGGGCTCCTCCCCCTTTCCTGTTTTCTTTGCTTTTTTTGTTTTTACAGCTGAATGTCCATGTTCAGCTCTGGCACTAATTCAGTGTGGAGATGGATGCATGCTCACTCAAATGTGTTTTTCCAACGGTGTGACATTTTTAAAGTATGATGAAAGGGATCTTGAACACCCTGAGAGCTAGCCGTGAGGTTTTATAATGAGGTTCCTCCCCTGTTGACTCAAAAGAACTCAGACTGACTCATATCTGTGCTATTTGCTTAGATGTGAGGCTTTCTGGAACCCTATTTTCCACCATTTGAAAAGCGAGACTCTAAGATGAGGGGCCAAGGGAGCACACCCCACATGGGAAGAAACGTGCTGCCTGTCCATCAGGAGGAGGGTGACCGTGGGTGGGCAGGGGAGGAGCACGGCGGCCTTCACCACTTCTGCCTGTGGTTTGCCTAGTTCACCCTGTTCTGTGCTTGCATGTCTCTTGGCTTTCCAGATCACCTAGACTCACACCGGGAGCTGTGCATTGAGCATCTACTGGATGACCCGGCATGGGGTCACCTGCTGAGATCCCGGAAGTGAGCAGCAGCAACTCCTGCTCTCCTGAGTTTGCTCCAGTGGGAGGAGGAGAAGAGGCAGCCAGTGACCGCCGGGTGTCGAGGTACCACACTCCTTTTCCCAAAGGTAGTTGTCAGCTCAGATAAGACAACGTGTGTGCATGTGCTCTGCCAATTGCAAAAGAAAGCACAACCAGTGCTTTCTTTAATTGTGCTTTCTTTTCTATCCCCTGTTTGAGTATGGGCATCCCACTAGGCTTCTTTGTTGCCATTTTGGAAACAGATTCTCTAGTGATGTTTAAGATGCCATAAGGATAGCAGGAGAGAAGCCTAAACTAAATACCTGTGTCTTTGCCATAGCAGTTTTACTCAGCCTTTCTGGATGTGCTGCTTCTAATAACAGGAGGCATTTACATCTGTAGTTGCCCCATTTGACTCCCTGCAACAAGGGCTAGTATCATTGGTTCCTGTTTCGTAGCTGCTTCCCTTAGGGCCTGACACAGTCAGAAAGACAGAATTTTGAGAGTCACAGGAAGGTTTTCGTTTGCATTTCCCACTTGTGGTGAATGTAGCCAAAACCTAGTAGGTGTTAATTTCTGGGAGGTTCCTATTTATTGATGATAAGGCAATGGGGATAAAAGGCATAGGTTAAAGTGTCTCATATGCAACATCAAAGGGGTATAATTTTTGTGGAAGATTAATCTTTGGATTCATAGTTGAGGGTGAAATAACCAGAAAAGTCAAAGAAAAGCAGAGTGATAGACACAATTCATAAGTAAAACAAAACGACAGTAACAGAAAAAATCCCAGACATTCAATTGGAAAAATGCTTGCAGGTTTGTGGTAATTGATATCATAAATATTCTGAAACTGGAGCATGATGGAGTGAAAATAGCATGCCTCTGGACTCATACCATGGCAGCCTTGCAATTTCTTCATCTGAAAAATAATAGTATTCAACATGCACCGGACACCAGGCTCAGCATTTCACACCCATTCACTTAGCTCAGACTCAGTCTCTCTACCAGGCAGGTACAATTGCAAAGCACAAGACTGATTTTATGATTAAATGAGAAAGCATATGAGAAGATTCTATAAAAGTACATAACAGGTTTTGCCGGATTTTTATTTACTTTTGTTGATACATAATGATTTTACATATTTATGAAGTACATGTGATATTTTGATACAAATGTGCAATGACCAAATCAGGGCAATTAGGATATTTACATCCTCAAACACTTATCAATTCTTTGTGCCGGGAGTCTTCCAAATCTTCCCTTGTAGCTTGTGAAATATTTAATAAATTATTGCTAACTATAGTCACCTCACTCTGCTATCAGACACTAGAACATATTCCTTCGATGTAATTGTATTTTTGTACCCATTAACCAACCTCTCTCCTTCCCCTTCCCAGCCTCTGGTAACGATCATTCTGCTTTCTATTTTCATGAGATTGAATTTTTAGCTACCACATATGAGTGAGAACATGCGATGTTTGTCTTTTTATGCCTGGCTTATTTCACTTAACATAATGACCTTTAGTTCCATCCATGTCGCTGCAAAGAATAACACTTCATTCTTTTTTAGGGATAGACAATATTCCATTGTGTATATTTACCACATTTTCTGTATTCATTTATGTACTAATGGATACTTAGGTTGGTTCCGTATCTCGGCTACTGTGAATAATGTTGCAATAAACGTGGGAGTGCAGATATCTCGTCAATATACTGATTTCCTGTCTTTTGAATAAATACCCAGTTGTGGGATTGCTGGACTGTATAATATTATATTTTTAGTTTTTTGAGAACCCCCCCATACTGTTTTCCAAGGTGGCTGTACTAATTTACATTCCTACCAACAGTGTACTAACATTCTTTTTTCTCTGCATTCTTGCCAGCATTTATTATTTTTGTCCTTTTGATAATAGCTGTTTTTAACTTAGGTGACATGATATCTCACTGTGGTATTGATTTGCATTTCCCGGAAGATGTTTAGTAGTGTTTAAAATTTTTTCATATACCTGTTGGCCATCTATATGTTTTCTTTTGAGAAATGTCTATTCAGATCCTTTGCCTACTGTTTATTGAGATTATTTGTTTTATTCAATTTGTTTTGTTATTGAGTTGTTTGAGTTCTGTTACTATTCTCTTTGTTAATCCCATGTCAGATGAATAGTTTACAAGTATTTTCTCCCGTTCTGCATGTTGTCTCTTCACTTTGTTGAATGTTTCTTTTGCTGTGCAGAAGCTTTTTAGCTTGAGGTAACCCCATTTGTCTATTTTGCTTGTGTGTGTGTGTGTGTGTGTGCACGCGTGTGTGCGTGTGTGTGTGCTTTTGTGGCCTTACCCCAAAATTCTTTGTCCAGATCATTGTCCTGAAGCATTTTCTCAATATTTTCTCCCAGTAGTTGTATAGTTCCAGCTATTACATTTAAGTCTTTGTCGGTTTGTTTCTATTACTTTGTAATATTTTGAAGTCAGGTAGTGTTATGCCTTCAGTTTTGTCCTTTTTACACAGTATTGTTTTGGCTATTCAGAGTCTTTTGTGGTTCTATATACATTTTAGGACTGTTTCTTCTATTTCTGTGAAGATTGTCACTGGTATTACCACAGGGATTGCATTAAATCTGAGGATCAGATTTGAGTAGAGTGGGCATTTAAAAAATATCAATTATTCGAATTCATAAGCATGTGATATGTGTGATTTTGTGTGTCCTTTTCAATTGTTTTCATTTGTGTTTTTTTAGTTTTAATTTTAGGCATATTTTACTTGTTTGGCTGAATTTATTAATAGATATTTTTGCAGCTATTGTAAATGGGGTTGTTGCTTACTTGAATTTTTTGGATTGTTGCTGTTTGGAAAATAAATTCTACTGATTTTTGTGTATTGATTTTGTATTCTGTAAATTTACTAGTCACTTGCCATCTCTAACAGTTTTTTGGTGAAATTTTTATATAGGGTCATGTCATCTGCAAATAAGAATAATTTGGCATCTTTCTTTCCAAGTTGATGTCATTTATTTATTTATTTATGCCTAATTTATTTTGCTAGAACTCCCAGTACTCTGTTGAATAGGAGTGGTAAAAGTGGGTATCCTTGTCTTGTTCCAGATGTTAGAGAAAAGACCCTCGACTTTTCCTCACTCAGAATGTTGTTAGCTATGGGCTTGTTACATGTGACCATTATTGTCTTGAGGTATGTTTTTCCATATTCAGTTGGTTGAGATTTTCTTTTATCATGAAACTATTTTACATTTTATTGAATGATTTTTCAGCATCTATGAAAATGATCGTATGGTTTTTGTTCTTGGCTCTGTTAATGTGATGTATCACATTTATTTGTTTGCATATGTTGAATCATCCTTGTATCTCTGGGATAAATTCCTCTTGATTATGATGAATGATCTTCTTAATAAGTTGTTGAATTTAATTTGCTAGTATTTTGTTGAGGATTTTTGCATCTGTATTCATCAGGATGTTGGTCTGTAATTTTATTTTAATATGTGTGTGTCCTTTTCTGGTTTTGATATCAGGGTAATACTGGCCTCATAGAATAAGTATGAAAATATTTGCTTCTCTTCGATTATTTGGAAGAGTTTGAGAAGGCTTGGTATTAGTCCTTCTTTAAATGTTTGGGATCAGGCTATCAAGTCCTGGACTTTTCTTTGATGAGAGACTTATTTTTCTAGCCTGTTCAGATTTTTCTAGCCTCATGGTTCAATATTGGTGGGTTGCATGTGTCCAGAAATTGATTCCTTTCTTTTAGGTTTTTTTAGTGTGCTGGGGTATAATGGTTTGTAATAGTCACTATTAATCCTTTGTATTTCTGTGGTATCAATTGTAATGACTCCTTTTTCGTCTCTAATTTTATTTGTGTCTTTTCTCTTTTTTTAATAGTCTAGCTACAGCTTTGTCAATTTTGCTCATCTTTTCAATGAACTAACCTTTCATTTTATTGACCTTTGTATTATTTTAGTTTCAATTTTATTTATTTCTGCTCTGGTTTTTATGAGCACTTTTTTCTAATTTGGGTTTGGTTTGTTCTTGCTTTCCTAGCTCCTTGTGGTGTGTTGTTAGGTTGTTTATTTGAAGTCTTTTTACTTTTTTGAAAAATATATTTTATTTTAAAGACGTAGAGTACAATTCAGGATGAAGCATACGAGTGGGCATTAGACAGGCAAAGTTTTGATGAACTTCCCTCTTAGGACTCTTGCTGTACTCCCTATGTTTTGGCATGCTATGTTTCCAAGTTCATGTGTCTCAATGTATTTTTAAATTTCTTCATTGACTCCTATGTTGTTCAGGAGTATGCTGCTGAATTTCCAATATTCTGTTACTGACTTCTAGTTTTATTCCATTGTGTTCAGAAAAAATACTTGATATGATTTTGATTTTTTTAAAACTTGTTAAGACGTTTTGTGACCTAATGCATAGTCTATCCTGGAGAATGTACTATGGCTGTTTTTTGTTTGTTTGTTTGTTTTTGAGTCAGAGTCTCACTCTGTTGCCCAGGCTGGAGTGTAGTGGCACACTCAGGGCCACCCCAGCATTGGCCTGCTGGGCTCAGGCGATCCTTCAGCTTCAGCCTTCCAAGTCCCCGGAACTACAGGCCTGTTATATCATGCTCCACTGATTTTTTTGATATATTGTAAAGATGAGGTCTCATCAATTGTCCAGGCAGGTCTCAAATCCATGGGCTCAGGCAATCCTCTCACCTTGGTCTCCCAAAGTGCTGGGATTACAGGCTTGAGCCACTGTGCCCGGCCTGTGACTTTTTGAAAAAATAAAACATAAAAAGTATATTCTGCAGCTGCTTGATGAAATGTTTTTAAGTGTGTTAGGCTCATTTGATCTCAAATGCAATTTAGCTGCAATGTTTCTCTGTTGACTTTGTATCCAGATAATCTGTCCATTGCTGAAAGTAGGGTGTTGTAGTCTCCTGATAGTGTTGTATCGCAGTCAATCTCTCCCTTTTTTTTTTGGAGTTGGCGTCTCACTCCGTCGCCCAGACTGGAGCACAGTGGCCGCTCCCGGCCACCGCAGCCTCGACCTGCTGGGCTCCGCCGATCCTTCCGCCTCAGCCTTCCAAGTAGCTGGAACTACAGGCGCGCACTACCATGTCCGGCTAATTTTTTATTCATTGTAGAGATGAGGTCTCACCAAGTTGCCCAGGTGGGTCTCGAACCCGCGGGCTCAGGCAATCCACTCACCTCGGCCTCCCAAAGCGTGCGATGACAGGCTGAGCCACTGAGCCCAGCCAATCTCTCCCTTTCGGTCTACTAGTATTGCATTTAATATATTTAGGTGCAACACTGTTTGGCACATATATATTTACAATTGTTATATTGTCTTTCTGTATTGACCACATTATCATTATATAATGGCTTTCTTTGTCTTTCTTTCATCATTCTTTACTTAAAGTTTATTTTTTGTGTAAGTAGAACTACTCCTGTTCTTTTTTGGATTCCATTTGCACAAAAATATCTTTTTCCATCTCTTTACTTTTGTGATAGGTCAAGTGAGTTTCTTATAGGCAACATATAGGTGGGTTCCTTTTTTATTATTTATTCAATCACTTTATGTGTTTTAATTGGAGAATTTGGTCCATTTTCATTCATGGTTGTTAAGTTTAGGTAAAAGCTTATGATTTACATTTTGTTACTTGTTTTCTGGTTGTTTTGTAAATTCTTTTTTCCCTCTCTCTCTCTCTCTCTCTCTCTCTCTCTCTCTTTCTCAGTGTCTTCCTTTGTGGTTAAGTGATTTTCTCTGTTAGCATGTTTTGATTTCATTCTATTTATTTTAGAGTGTCTATTATAAGTTTTTGCTTTGTGGTTGCCATGAGGCTTGCTAAAAACTTTTTATAGTTATAACAGATTATTTTAAACTAAGAGTGACTTAACCTTAATCACAAAGAAAAGAACAAAAATGAACTGAACACTTTAATACCATATCCCTCATTTTGACTTGGCGGTATTTCAATTTTTATGTTTTTATGTTGTCTCTCTCTAAGTCAATTGCAGTTGTTATTTTTTTTAATAGTCTTGTCTTCTTGTCTTAACACTTAAAATATAATGGTTTACTTACCCCAATTACAATATTAGAGTGTTCTGTGCTTATTTTCTTTTACCAGTGAGTTTAATATGCTCAATGTTTTCCTATTACACATTAACATTCATTTATTCCAGATTGAATAACTCCCTTTAGCATTTCTTTAAGACAAGTCTAGTGTTGATAAATTCTTTTTTTGTTTTGATTTGGTTTTTCGGTCTAGAAAAGTTTTCATCTCTCTTTTGCATTTGAAAAAGAGCTTTTCTGGATGCAGTATTTTTGACTAGCTATTCCATCCATACTTTGCATGTAGCATCCCACTCTCTTCTGGCCTACAGAGCTTCTGTTGGGAAATCTGTGAAAGTCATATTGGGGATCCACTGAGCGTGATATGTTTATTTGCTCTCGCTGCTTTGAGCATTCATTGTTTGTCTTTGATTTTTACTAATTTGATCACAATATGTCTTGCAATTGTGATGTGCCTACAGGAATGTCCTTTTCGAGTTTCATTTAATGGGTAGTCTCTGAGCTTCGTGTACCTGAATGGTGTTATTGTCTTCCAAGATTTGGGAACATTTCAGCCATCATTTGTTTAGATATACTTTCAAGGTCTTTTCCTCAACTATCTTTTTCAGAAATCCTATTATGCACAGGTTGGTTTGCCTGACAGTGTCCCTTAGTGCTGGGAGGCCTTCTTCACTCTTTTAAATCCTTTTTTCTTCTCTGATTGGGTACGTTCACAAGTCCTGTCCCCAAGTTCACTAAGTTGTCCTTCTGTGTGGTCAAGTCTGCTATTGGAACTTTCTAAAGAGCTTTGCATTTCAGGCCTTGTGTTCCTCATTTCTAAGTTTTCTATTTGGCTTTTTAAAAATGCTTATATTTATTTGTCAGGTTTCTCATTTCGTTTCTGAATTTTATTATAACTTTTATTTAGTTTTCTATACATATTTTTCTTGTGATTTCTTGAACTTAAAAAAAATTTTATTGTAAAGATGTGGGGTACAAACTAGGGTTAGGTACACAAAAATTGGTCATGCAGGTATTCCTGTTAATGAGGTATGCCCCTCCCTGCCCTAGCAGTTTCCCTCAACTGCCAATCCGCCCCCCACAACAGTTTCCCATCACTGCCAATCACTTTCTCATAACATTATAATTTTTCAAGCTCCTCTGATGAATGAGAATAGATGGAACTTTGTTCTTTGTTTCTGTGACAAATCACTGAGTATGATCAACCCCAAATCCATTCAGATTGCTGCAACGTCCACATATTTGTCATTCTTTATGGCTGCATAATATTCCATTGTGTATATGTACCACATTTTTTTTATCCAGTCCAGCTTTGAAGGGCAATATGGTTGGTTCCATGTTTTTGCTATTGTAAATAGAGCTGCAACAAACATACTATTCTGGATTAGTTTCTCATTTAGTTTCTGAATTTTATTATACATTTTATTTAGTTTTCTATACATATTTTTCTTGTGATTTCTTAAAATTTTAAAAGAAGACTATTCTGGATTATCTGTCAGGGATTTCATAGTTCTTCAATTATTCTGGGTCAATTGTTGGAGCTTTGTTAGTTTCTCTTGCTGATATCATATTTCTCTGCACTGACCAGTTCTTGAATATTTACATTGCTGCCTATACATTTGAGGAGACAATCACCATTTCCGGTTTTGTGCAGGTGTTCTTTGGTAACGTTAGACCTTTATGACTTAGTATCAAAACGTGGGCCTGTTGTTTCTTCCAGTGCTGGGGAGAACTTATAATGAGCTCCAGAACTAAAACTTTGCACAAGAACTAACTCATTGCCTTGCCATTGTTTCCCATTCAGGGGAGGTCTTATAGTGAACACTGAAGCTTAAATGTTGCTCAGGAACTACGTTGCTTTTCTGCTGCTATTTCTCAGTCTGGGGAAGACTTAAGTGGGTACCGGAGCTTACTCCCAACCTTTTAGCTGTTCTGTTTCAAGAGAAGGTTCCACAGGAACACCTGGGTTTGTGGAAAGGCAGGCCAGGGATGAGGACATTCCTGTCAGCTAAGCCCCTGCAGTGCTGTGGCACCAGCCAGTTGCTTCAACACGGTGTTGCCGCTTGTTGGAAGTGCCCACCCTGCCAAGTTGCCAGGGTCCACACGCCAGTCCATGTGAGCAGCACTCCCATTTCCATGGACTGGAAGAGGAATGAGCTTCCTGAGAAGAATCCCAGGTCTTGTGAGATCAAACATCCACCTCAGAATCCTCTCCTCACACCTCAGAAGCGATGGGCCCAGGAGAATTCTTTGTGATGGTCATTATGCCAGCTCAGGGGTGGAGGCAGTGTGTTCCAAAATGACCATTTCCTTTACCCATCACAGCTTCTCTTGATTCCATGTGCCCAGTGGGTTTCTCTGCTTTTCCCTTGAGTTCTGGTAAATTTAGAGTGGAATTCTTGTCTTTGAATAGTTTCTAATTGTATTTTTTTGTGGGTGAGTGAAGCCGAGGGATTATCTATGCTGCCATCTTGCTGGCATTACTCCTAGAATAGACCAATTTTGTCCAAATACTATTATTACCATTTTAAAGATAGAATTCTGCTTAAACGAAGGCCTGCCCTTTTTATCTGTTTGATTTTGAGGACAAGATGCTTAATCTTTGCAAGCCTCAGTTATGGCTTCATCACAAAGTTGTCATGACTGCTAAACAAGTTAACACAGGTAAAGGACATATAATAATTTCTGGCAGATGGAAGGTGATTAACAAAAGTTAGCTTCTCCATTAATTTGAACATGATGGACTATAGGAATATATTGTTCCACACACCAAGCTTGATCTAGGGCAGTGCTGTCTCATAGAAATACAATGTGAGCCATACATATAATTTACATTTTTGAGTGGCCACAAGTAAAAAATAAAATTAAACACATGCAATTAGCTTGAATTGTCTTAATTTCGACACTAAATTTCCATTGAAAAAACTTGATCTGTGTTTAGATTTCATAAAATTATCAGTTGACAATAGAAGCTCACACACCCAAGTTGTTTCTCAAGAGTTTTGATTTCCAATAACCAAATCAAGTATTAGTTTTCAAATTTATCTTACTTTTTCTAATAAAAATGAAGATTTAGCTCCCCAGTTACACTAGACATACTTCAAGTGCATGGTGATGCTGTGTGATTAGTAGAATTCTATTGACACCTCCCTGTATGACCAGCCAAGAGCAGGAGTGTGGGAGGAAATTTCTGTCTCTCGGATCCCAGGCAGTCTCTGGATTAGAACTCCTAGCTGGGTCCAGATCTGTATATATCTCTGGAACTGCTAAAGATGGAACATGAACTAATGCTTTTTTTGGTGAGATTCCTGAGACTAGATTTGATGTTGGAAATAGTCCTTGACCGCACTGGGTCAGTGCTAAGAAGAAGAAAGCTTTAGGTCAGGTGAGGCCCAATTCAAGAGTCCAACCAGGTGGGCTCAGCCACATCCACTGCTGCATTGAAGACTGACATCTGTTTGCTGGACCTTTTCCCAAATACTTGGTTGGTAAAAAATACAGAATGACCATAGTCCTGAAATAGAGAATAAAAATTGGGAATTGACTATGAGGTCTTATTTAATCTTATTTTTAGTTAGAAAAGAGCCCTAGAGAGTTTGGAGACATATGGAGAAGCAGTTAATTCAGGGATGGCAGCAGGAACTGTTCTCTGGGACAGAGGTGAGATGTTACTTGAAATACTAATCAGTCTTCATTCCTTCTTACACTAACTAGTGGGTGGAATTCAAGAGAAAGGGAGTTGAGAGGAAGAGTTTCTAGCTGGAATAAGTGAAAAGACTTGTGGCTTCGAAGAAAAGAGTCCTAAGAGGTGACAATAGTCCTGGACAGATACATGACGGGTAGAATCCCGGGGCAGCAATGTAAATATTTGACGTGACAGAGACACTGTGATATAGAATCATCATGTTCAGTGATTTTGTTTGGCCCAAAAAGGCCTAATGTTGATACACATTCACAGTAAGTGATGAGGCTTAACAGATGAAAGGAAACAAAGGTACTCACACCCATTGATCTCTTTAAAATGAAGAGAATGATAGATATCAATCATCTCTCGCTATTCAGCCACTGCCTAGAAGCAACGTCACAAAGACAAAGTTAGAATTCTCTAATTAGACACTTGTATGGCAACTTTAGAAAACAGACAGACATGTGTGTAAATAATTTGCTCCTGAGTTGAATATAGAAGTTTATAGAAGCTCTTGTAGACTGTTGTCATTTTAGGGAGAACTTTTCTGAAACGCCGAAGTCACTCTTAGCTCAATACCTAGCTGAGATGCCGACCAGGCTCAGTGAGTTGCCCAAGACCAGACATGTACTTAATGACAGGGCTGAGATTTGAGCTAGGTCTTCCGAGTCTCTTATTGATCCCATGCTTTTCCCAATAGAGAAAATTTTTGCTTTCTACAATTAAATCCAGTAATACTTGCATTTAAAGATGGGTCAAAATCCAAAATTAGATTTGAAGTTTGTGTTTATAGAAAGTTTCTATGAATGTATACCCCAAGTTATTCTGAACATACATTCTAGAAACATGATTTTAATTTAAAGCATTCATATGTTATTATTAATAAATAATGACATTATAATCTATTTAATTAGGCATCATGGTGTAGCAAAAATAAACTGTACTTGATCAGTTACTAATCGGACAATCTCTCTGAATCTCCTTCCTCACATTTTGCATTTATTCTTCCAAAATGCCCTCTTTAAAAATTTTACATAATATTTCCCACTTTCTTGTATAATTTGCTTATTTATTATGTTTATCATTTTTTATTTATATCTCTCAACTAAAACTTAACTCTACAGGAACAGTTATTTTCTATTCTTGTGAAATGCTTGATCTGCATTCTGATGTCATAAAATTAACACTTGAGAAAATAGATTAAGGTACACAAATTCCAAACCTACTCAGAAAATATTTGTCCAATTTAATGAAAGAATGAGG
>CAUYQG010045289.1:0-15980 GCA_963574415.1 Tarsius wallacei
CCTGTAGTTCCAGCTACTTGGAAGGCAGAGGCGGAAGGATCGCCGGAGCCCAGCAGGTCGAGGCTGCGGTGGCCGGGAGCGGCCACTGCACTCCAGTCTGGGCGACAGAGTGAGACTCCAACTCAAAAAAAAAAAAAAAAAGAAAACCACAAAACTACAATGTTTAGTGAAAGGTAATAGCATTCAGGGCATGTACTAGTAATTTATTCATGATTAGGGGTTTGGTAGATTGGCTGAATCTTGTCCCTTATGTTCTAATGTTTTTTTATGCAGAGGAGTATATAATATGAAGGGGAAAAAATAATTCAGCTGACAGATTGGATACCAAAGTGACTGGAAACAGGCTATTTTTATAATTGGATACTAGTCTTTAGAACAGTACCAACATTTGCTGTTGAATTGTATAAGGCCCTTTCCTATACTTTGCCAAGTACTAGTAGCTCAAAGTCTTCATTAAGCTGTTATCATACGTAATCTTAAAGGTATCACTCAGGGATAGCTTGTATTCTGTTAAAAATAGTGAAATGGTTAAGTCAGAAGAACACTAGTGGCTCTACCACCAACACTGGTTTGTCTTCTTGAGTGTGTCCTACTTTCTCCATTTGTAATATGAGGGGATTAGTGCTCTCCAAAATCTCTTTCAGCCCTAAAATCCCTTTCATTCTCTACAGTGTGATGAACTTAAAAATATTTAAATGTTTATCAAGTATAAAATCTAGTTCTTAATTCCCTTACAGCATATATTTTGTGAAGAGTGCATTACCTTATGGTTTAACAGAGAGAAAACGTGCCCGCTGTGTAGAACTGTGATTTCAGACCATATAAACAAATGGAAAGATGGAGCTACTTCATCACACCTTCAAATATATTAAGTTGTAGAAACTGTTAATGCCACAAAAGACTAATTTCATTTGTTTGTAGTTAACTATTAATAAAAGCATTAGAATGGATTTTCAGGGCTACAACGGTTTTAGACTTAAGTGTGCAGTCTAATTCATCAAAAGATTAAAGCACCCTGTGTTTTAAAATATAATGTCCAATCTAATTTATATGCAACATTTATTTTATCCCAATTATTTGACAGGTAATTGCAGTGTTAAATTATGTTTTTTCTTGTTACCAAAACAGCTATTTGAAATTAGAACTAGTGGTTTTAGAAAACTCAGGTATTCTTTTCTGACAGTTTTCAGAATAAAGAATATTTTTCATAATGTTTTAAGATATCTATCATCTGAATTTTCTTCAGTATTGACTTTTATAATTCTCATTCTAAAAATTCTTAAAATTTTCATGCAATTTGTATTTTTGAAGTTTTAAATGTTATATTTTGCCTGTAACAATCAGATTTTCTAAGATTAAGTTACTGAGGATGATATATTTTAATATTGTATTCTCTGTAGTATGACTAGTAATGAGAATAAATGAGAATAAATAATTTAAATTAATTTTGTTTGTGGATCTTATATATTGCTATCCGTTTTGATCATAATCTTGCTTTTTGTGTGTAGTGCCATGGAGTATCTTGAAGTAACTATTAAAATAACTCACATGGATTATAAAAAGCTGGCTTCCTTACTGATTTTGAATAGTGTAAAAAAAAAACAAATGCCCTAAACTTTTAGACAATTTCCCTTACAACTAGTCTTCTCCAGAAAAGTTCTAGACTCTTATGCTTTAAATCACTAGTAATTGGAAGATTTAAACTTGTATTCAGAGACAGCCGTGAGCTTTGGATAGTGTGGTTTGTTTGCCTCTAGGTATTTGTGCAGGGTGGTGGAAAAGGGAATGAGGCACTTCCTGTCTCCCCTTGTTACCTCTCAGGAGAATCGGAAATTTCTAACAGAAGTCTAAAGGGCTGTTACTGGTTATGTCTAAGTACAGCCTTCTGCCCATTCCTCTATTAGCATCTGTCGGTTTGTATTCAAGAAAAGATGGTGGAAAGAAGTTAGGAAGGAAAGACAACAAATTTGCAGTACTGGTAAGACAAAAGCTAGACCAGCATATGGATTAATAAGACAACTGACCAACTGACTATGGGTGAAGTCACTTGCATAACTGTAAGGCCATCCAGACTGACAAAAGAACATTAGGATGCCTATAACTTTTTTTCTCCAGGTATATACTGCCAGGTTATAAGTACAACTATTTCTATTCATTCAGGTACAATATATTTAATTCATATTTTGAGAACCACTGCAAATATTTAAATGGCTGTGATAATGCTATATTATTATATTATTTAGGTATACAGCAGAGGATGGGTGAGAAAAGCCATCTGTGATTAGTTTTGCTGTGAAAAATGACTTCCCATTCAGAATACCATTTTACTTTAGCCCTATTACAATACCTATTTACCACACCTACCTACCCTGTGGCTATTCAGACAGCTTGGCTTCTTAATATGATTAAATTTCCAAGGCGGTTCATAGTTGACGGTAGTGGGTTTTTTGGGGATACAGTTTATATGTAAAGTGAAAAGGTGGGAAATATAATAGAGTTATGCCATCCACTGACGATGATTAACTGTAAGCATTTCTCCTATTCCTTCACCTCAAAAAAAGGGAACATCAAAATACCATTTATTCAGTCAAGACCTCCAAAAGAATGTTTTACCAACAGTGAAATGCTGCTATGTTTTATAAAATGGTAAAGTCAGTTTGAGGACTTCTGTATTCCTAGTGTTTTTTTTTTTTTTTTTTATTAGAGATGGCAGGAGTCTTGCTATGTTGCCCAGGCTGGTCTTGAACTTATGACTCAAGCAATTCTCCTGCCTCAGCCTCCCAAAATGCTGGGATTAGAGGTATGAACTGCCACGCCCAGCTACCTAGTGTTCTACTGGAAGCTAGCTTTCACATAATTTGTCACATGTACTTTTTAAAAAAAAAAAACAATTCAAGTCTACTACTTGACGTAATTTGAAAACCAAAGATATGTAACATCTAATATACAAATACTAAAACTTATATAGTTTCAATTTCTTGGCAGAAACAGTTTTACAACTGTCATTCCTTATACACGTTATTTTATTAAATACGAGAACTTGAACACATCTGGCATGTTAATGAAAAAAATTATTTAAACCATTTATACACCTGATGTATACTAAATTATTTCTTCCTATCTTCGGATAATAAAAAAATCACTTCTATTTCATGTTCATCCAAATTTGCATTTAATTTCTATTTACATTCATTCAATCTGAAATCAAATAATACAGTAAACTAAATACAAGATGAAAAGCAGAAAAGGTGTTACCCTCATAGCACTCCTAATAAGGCAGCTGAAAAATTTATTTACTCTGATAGATGCAAAGCCAACTCGGAATAGGAGAAACAATAGTTTAAAGAGCAAACACAAACATAGATGAACCCATCTTTCAGATGTTACTCAGATGTTACTCCATATAATCCACTGAGATAATACTTGTGCTGTAATGTTGAGAATCACACAAGAAAAGTTGTATTAATCAGCAAAAGATCACGAGTTATGTGTGACAAATACTTTTATGATAGTTTTGCCCAGCTTGCTAGTGTCTACTCCTATTTTTTTAAAAAAGTAGATGTTTGGACATTGATATTTTGGAGAAATTAACCATTTTCAAAGCCTCAAAATCCATTCTTCATAAATTCAACATTTCTCATGAGAATAATCTTAGATCTAGCCCTTGGTTAAGCTAGGAACCATATGGTTAACTGAATATTCAAAATAGTTAGGTCCTATATTAAATATAAAATCCAAGGCTCAGTGTATTAATACTATCTAAGATGCATCTTATTTATAATAATTTATTACCTATAGTAAAGAATGTTGAATTTATGGAGTGTCATACATGCATCCTCCCCTCCCCCAAATTATCTTCTATCTCAAAATATAGCATGGAAAACCCCTTCTTGAAGGATTCAGTTAGTTAAGACTATAAAGGGCACAAAGAAATAACAATTTTCCTAAAAATCGGGTTGAAGTTCAATAATACTTTACATTGTTAATCACAGCTGGTTTATAAATCCCAGTTTAGTTATTCGGTAATGCTACAAACCTTATAAAATCAAATTAGTAAACTTCAATTCAGTGATTATATTTTAATTAAAAAACAGTATGTATAAAATAAAAAAATATCCTGTAATCACTGATTTTAAAGAAAATAATCAAGTGATGAAAAAAAAAGCACTTAATCTCTTTTATACACTTACCTGGTATAATCATAAAGAACCTTCTTAGAAACTGAAGACTAATAATATTGACATTTTTTAAACTATACTTGGATTTTTACAAATAAATATAGGGTAAGCCATATTGCATAGGTGTGTGCTTTCTGTCTGTGACACTAATGTGACACTTGACATGTTTTCACAGTCATAGTAGGGATATCCATTTATGAAACAAGTTCTCAGTAAACTTTCCACAGCATAGGAAATAAATCTCAATAAGTGTGAAGTCAGAAAAACTATGTATTTGTGTAGATGGTAGGTGTACAATTAGTGCTTTTTATGCAGAAATGTTGCAGTGTTTGCTACTATTGCTGGCAATACTAATTATGAAAATGGTTTAACTATGGGGTGGTTATAGCCAGCCAATCACAGTGCAAATGTTACTAGCAAATAGTACTGAGGAGAAATATTTTGGTGTAAAAGTTCCACTGGAATTTGGTCAGGCAGTCAACATTTGAAAACAAGTATCAGAGTAGTACAAGCCATTTACAGTCTGAAATAATGTCTGTACATGTCACCATAGCTTTCTGGGTTGTGTTTTTTTAGGTATTACAAATTATCAGAGAACAAAGATCTGCACTTTAAGTACAGTTTCTGCCCTTAATCATTATTGTAGCTTCTAATTTACCAGCTACAGTTATAAAGTTCTCAGTAGGGTGTTGCAAGAAGGGATCTAAGGGGGTGAATTTAAAAAATAAGTTTCAGCCAGGCGCGGTGGCTCATGCCTATAATCCCAGCACTTTGGGAGGCCAAGGTGAGAGAATTGCCTGAGCTCACAGGTTCAAGACCAGCCTGGGCAACATGGTGAGACCTTGTCTCTACAATAAATCTAAAAATTAGCCAGGTGGGGTAGCACGCGCCAGTAGTTCCAGCTACTTGGAAGGCTGAGATGGAAGCATCGCCTGAGCCCAGCAGGTCAAGGCTGTGGTGGCCAGGAGCGTGTCACTGCACTCCAGTCTGGGCGACAAAGTAAGACTCCAACTCAAAAAAAAAAAAAAAAAGTTTCTTTCCAAAGATGAACTTTTATCAATTTCTTCAGTTATTGCCACAATAGAAAAGGTATGTTTCCAATCATTTTTCATGGTTCGGTTTTTGCTTGTCATAGGATTTCATCCCCTCTCACTTGAATTGCAATTTAAAAACAAGCAAAGTCTTACTCTTTTCTGACTGAATTCAACATGCATAAAGAATTTTATGGCTTGGATCCTATGGCTCAAAACGGTTTGAAAAACATAGCAAGCAGCATCTATTTAAATAAATCCTAGGGTTGCAAAATATTACAAATTGACTTTGCACACTCAGACTGCAGACATTATAAAAGACAAAAAGAGGTGATAAACTCAACTGCAACTGCGTGATCATCTATTACACCAGTATGTACTGAAATAATCTTTATAATGCTCTGCAGATATTAAACCCTTTCACCAGCTAAAGTCATGGAAATGCTCTCTTTAAGGCAGGAAGTATTTAAGAAAGGTAAAGTTACCTTTATTTTTACTCTTTGTACCTGTAAATCATTTATGCGGATTTTATAATTTCAAAAACAGTATCCTGTTAACATGTTTCCTAAGTTAAGTCACTAAGTTTTCTTATTCATGGTGGAAGACATTCATCAAAAGGCCATCAAGTATTTTTACAATCAAAAAATGTAGCCCCAGTGTAGGAGAAAAAAAAGTAGACCTTTTTTCTTTTTAAAACTGTTGAGGAAAAAAAAATGTAAGGAAGGTAGACAGCAAAAACAGTAAAAAGTAAAACTTAAAATCTTACCAATTTTCAAAGAGATTAGACAGAGAGTGGACCATAGCAACACCCTCTTTCCCTGGATATCCCTATCTCCCTCAGTTTGCCACCCTCAGTATGCATTTTATCCTGACTCTCTTCTGTTGTTTTTCAACCATGGGCTGAACACATTTGGCATCTTGAACCAAATCTGGTGTAAGAACAGGTGGTGATTTTTTTCCAGTGCAATGCAGGCCCAGGACAAGGATGAAATGTAGGACATACAACTTATGCCCATTCCAAGGCTTCCAGTTAAGCTTAGCACATAGCAGTACTGCAAGTAGAAATGATTAAACATTCTTTTTTTTTTTTTTTAAATATTACACAGGTATTGCAGCTGGGTTACTGAAAATAAACCCCATGTCCACCCCAATCCCTCAAACAAGCCACAGCTGTGGTTAACAATGATTCATTTGCATTTTATTATTTCACCAAAAAAAGAAACAGAAGTTGTCTGGCTTTCTTCACACCAACCAGTAATTTCGCATTTTAAAGTTTGGGATGTTTTTTCCATAATGAGCTGAATCAAAAATCTATTTGAAAAATATATATTTATATAAAAAAAAGATTCAGGTTGTTTGCACGTAAAACATCAATTGATAAGTTTCTTTTGTCTTTGATTCCATGTTGCTGGAAAAAGTTTGACCAAGCTTGCATGCTAATTTGTCCTTAGTTGCAAGTATTATAGGCAATTTCATACTTTGCCTAATGAAAGGATAACCCTTTCTTCAACACAATCAGAACTCAACAGTGATTCAGAAGCAACATCCTACCCTTAATACTGTCAATTTTGAGCCATCAACATGAAAATCCTTGATAAGATTGAGAAGATGTCGCCAGGAATCAATTAATCGACGTGCCTAAGAGTTCTGCAATACTATTTTGCTTAAGTTTTTTTTTTTTTTTTTGCACCATTGATTGATTTTTAAAAATCCATTATTTATTTTTCCTCGTCCAAAGTGTTCTATATAATGACACCGACTCTTTGAGACTGTCATTTTGAGTCTTCTTGTTTCACCTTGCAGGATGCTCACACATCCCCTCCCCACCTTTTTTTGCCATAAATTCATTAAAAGCATTGCTTTGTCATAGATTCATACGCAGGTGCTCTGGCCGTTTGGAGATCATGGGAAAAGCTTGTTTTTTGTATGGCCCAGAGTTAGGCTGTCGTATTGGAAGTGGTGCTGATGCTTCCCCACTCATCGTCACATCCATCTGTTCAATTCCACTTGTTTCCATTGGGTATTCCACAGGCGTCTGAGGATTTGCTGTGCTGGCTGAAGCACCTCTTCCCCAGAAATCCCCAGGAGAAAATTTGACCGGGCTTTAAGACAAGGAAGAGCTATCATTCATTTGTCTCAAGGATTATCTCAATAAGAAATATTTCCTTTACATTTATTTATTTAGTTATTTATTTAATCTATCTGTTTTATTTTTTGCAGAGATAGGATCTTGCTATGCTGACCAGGCTGGACTTGAACTCCTGGCCTCAAGCAATCCTCCCAAAGCAGTGGGATCACAGGTGTGAGCCACCATGCCCAGCCTTTCCCTTATGTTGAAAGGAAGTGAATATGACATTTATTTTCATTTAATTTTATTTTCCTGTGGATTACAATCAAGGCAAAAGTTTAGCCATCTCTCCCCTAGACTAAAGCCCTCAATTACATTTAAAAAAAAAATTCACAGCGCACCTGTAGTTCCGGCTACTTGGAAGGCTGAGGCGGAAGGATTGCCTGAGCCCAGCAGGTTGACACTGTGGTGGCCATGAGCGTGCCACTGCACTCTAGCCTGAGCAGTGGAGTGAGAGTCCGACTCAAACAGCAACAACTTACATACAAAGGGTACCTAGTCCACAACCAGGGCGAGTGAGGGCCAGTTAGAAGCCCAAACTTCACCTGCATGCAGCCTACTTAATACAGTTCATCTTCCCTTGTAACCCACATCTCTATAGTAAAAAAAAATAATTACAAATAATTTTTTTAAAAAAAGAGGCCGGGCTCAGTGGCTCAGGGAGGCCGAGACGAGTGGATTGTCTGAGCCTGAGGGTTCGAGACCAACCCGGGCAACTTGGTGAAACCTCATCTCTACTATAAATAAAAAATGAGCCGGACATGGTAGCACGTGCCTGTAGTTCCGGCTGCTTGGAAGGTTGAGGCGGAAGGATCGCTGGAGCCCAGCAGGTCGGTGCTGGGGTGTCAGTGAGTGTGCCACTGCACTCCAGCCTGGGTAATGGAGTGAGACTCCAATTCAAAATAATAATAATAATAATAAAAATAAAAGTAATTTTACTCTCCTCTGTTCAAAACAGCTTTCCATGGCATTTAAGATAAACTGCTTTTCCAAACCTCTGCCATTCTCCTCACCCACTACACAGTCCAGGAATATTGATCACCCCTTCATTTCCAAGAAAAAAGCAAGTTTTTTGCTCTCAGGCCTCTTGCACTTGCTGTTCTGCCTACAACATTCGTGCACCTCCTATTTTTGTAGTGCTGGCTCTTTTCTCTTCTGTGCCAGATACTACTATGCCAGGGAGGACTTTCTCAGAGTACTGTGAGTACAAGCCCCCTTGTTTTCTCTCTACCACCACACTCTTTATTTTATATATATATGGCATTTGGCACTACTTGTAATTACATATGTTGTATGTTTCCTTCTTTGTTTATTGTAACTCTCCCATTAAATTGTAAACTTCATGAGGACAAGGACAATTCCTGTATTATATGTATTTATATTATCATATGTATATGTATTATATGTATATATCATGCACCATGTAACAAAGTCCATGGTGCACAATAATTGTTGAGTGGATGGGTAAAGAGAACATTTGCCAGTGCAGCAGCTTACTTTCAGGAGAGAAGGTAAACCATACAAATATCATAAACTAGTGAGACTAGTCCTTTGTAAAATAAGAAGGTGTAAATGCTATGCTTATGTTAACCAAAAAAAAAAAAAATTAACAGATCTTTCATTTATGTAACTTGGCATAAATTTCTTAAGAATAACAGAGTCTGAAATACCTGACAGGTGTTCGTGGGCTGCCAATAAATCTTCGAGGTGATCGGATTTTTGGTTCAAAGGAAAACTTTTCTTTCACACTTTCAAGTACAGATGGAGCCACATATGTAAAACCCTGAAAGACATTAACAGTGGACTACAGAATGGCATTTTGTCATATATATCAAGAAAACGAGGTTGTTCAGTCTCTGACGTGCCAGCACAATGGTGCACATAATCACCAATGTGTGCACTCCCATTTCCTCCATTTCATTTTCACACTTGTCAACTTCTTCCAGCCTTGAGGCATAGACCTCAAGAAAGCAGAATTCTATTGAGCCTCATATGCCAGCAAATACAATTCCTTCTATTGACAGGAGTGGAAAAAAACAGGAAAAATGTAGGTTCCATATTAAGACATTAAATACAAAGAAAATTCCAGTGTGTCCAGTCACAGGCATATAAGCAACTAAGATTATCACCCCCAAAACAGTTTCTCATAATTAGACCAAAATAAAAATAAAAATTTCTTATTTGGCATATGTGATCTTTCTGGTTTAATGCTAATGACTTGACAGAATTTGGTTTTGGTTTTTTAGGGACGAGGGTCTCTCCCTGTTGCCCAGTTAAGAGTGCAATGGCTATTCATAGGCACAGTCATAGTCACAGCCTTGACCTCCTGGACTCGAGTGATCCTCCCATCTCAGCCTTCTGGGTAGAATTTGGAATTTTTTTGGAGAGTAACAGTCAACATTATAAAAACCTTCAATTGTAATAGGCAAAAATGCTGTTTTGTTAGTTCTAGTTCTCTTTCAGACCTTGCTATTAGGCTACCAGCTGTCATTTCTCTTGCTGTCAATGTTCATTCTTTTAACAATCAGGGCTACACTTACATTTGCTTCTATTCATTATAATCTAGGGGTAGGCATTATGCATGACACTAAGATGCAATAAGTCTCTGTGAAGTCCCACAGAGTGAGGTGCAATTCGACAGTGCATATGCTTTGTGACAAGTTATATATAGACTTCAGAGAGCATTTCTCCATGTGTTCTGGTGGACTAAAGCTATAGTAGCTACTAAGAAGACCAAGCTGTACCTTAATCATCTTTGAATTTTCTTTAATTCTGTGATGGGGTCTTGAATGGGAATTGAAATATCTGTTGAACTGAAGTTGCTAGAATCATAATATCTAGATAAGAGAGATGTTACTATTTTTTATTAATTTTTAAAGAGATTCATATTATGTACAAAATTCTGGCTACAACCTGATGAATAATAACAAATAATCTTTTTTTTTTTTTTTTAGCCAATTTAAGTAATTATGAAAAAACCAATAATACTTTAACTGGCAGTGAATGCTTAACTATATAACTTCTGCCCCCACAACTTTAGATTTCTTTGTAGCTAGGTAAGATATTTCCAGACTATTTTTATGGGGGGGAAACTGTCACACTAGTTGGAACTTTACCATATCCAATTGAGAAAAAGGTCTCTGTGTTAAACCAAAGATGTAAATTCCACACAGTAGGACATAAAAGAAAGTAATGCCAGAATTAAAATGATTCATACCCACTTCCCTAACTGAACATAAGATGTTTACTAAAGGGACTATAGTGACTTCGCATCATGCACACATCAAACCTGAATTTAACATGATGCGCTATCTTTCATCTCTTATGTAATTAACAATACTATAAGATGATATTTTGGGATGGACACAGTAGCTCAAGCCTGTAATCCCAGCACTTTGGGAGGCCGAGATGAGGGGATTGCCTGAGCCCATGGGTTCGAGAACAGCTTGGGCAACTTGGTGGGACCTCATCTCTACAATAAAACAAAAAATTAGCCAGCAGTGGTAGCGTGTGCCTATAGTTCCAGCTACTTGGAAAGCTGAGGCGGAAGGATTGCCTGAGCCCAGCAGGTTGACGCTGGGGTGGCCGTGAGTGTGCCACAGCACTCCAGCCTGGGCGACGGAATAAGACTCCAACTCAAAAAAAAAAAAAATTATATTTTGTATATATGCACTATTCTTACATATTGCTAATTTATAGAATTAATGCTATTCAGCGTTGTTTACTCAAAACCACACTGTACTATGGTGATATAAGAGTAAATTTTCTTTTTTTTTGATAGAGACAGGGTCTCACTATGTTGACCAGGCTGAAGAATAATTTTGACTACACACAATTTTTTGCATTCCATGCTATCTTTAGAATATAACCCTACCCCATAAGATACAACACTACTTGTGCTATACTGTGAGCAGTATTGGGGGAAAAAAAGCTTGAGAATTAAGTTAGTGATAAATCCAGTGAATTCAGAAACACACAGAGAAAAAAGCACTCCTAAGTGTCTACTTTTTCCCATATTCCATTCTTCCTAGTACTCCAAAAAGAAATCACAATGTATACAAAGTTTAATGACAAATGAGAAAGGAAACAAAAGATACAAAATGAGGTAAATGTGCATGTACATAAGTATAGGAAAAAAACATAAGCACATATGATACTTAGGCAAATTAGTATGCACTGACGGTGATCGGATCTAACTTCATCATTTCTGTTGGTCAGTATCTAAAAGTTTTGTTTTCCTATCTGAGGAGACAAGCTGTGAATCCATACAGATACTTACTTCTATGGTGAGAATTAATTTACTATAACATATGAACCAATATATTTTGATGTCAAATATTCACAGTTCATGTTAAAAACTCTCTGCAGCCTTATGTTAAGAGTACCAAAAGTCTATAGTTTTAGATTCAGGGATAAAACACATGTAGTTAGTGAGCTTTTTTCTCCCATTGGTATGGCTGTCTGGTTTTTGCATGCTAAGCCAAACATCATCTCATGTCAATAACCCAATCAAAAAAGGAATTGTTAACTCCAAATAATTGTACATTCCCACTCTACTTGCTAAAATTGGATTGTGACAATTCTGTAGGTGCTAATAAGTCATAAGGGGATGGATTATTTTTAAAAAGTTAGCCAGGTTACCTACATGAACTGAAAAAGCATACAAACTGATTTTTCTTATTGAAAGGCCCATTCTCATACTTAAATTTCCCATAGCTACTTGGAAATTCTTTCACTTACCAGAAAGACCTGGTTGGCACTTTCACTGAGAGTTGAGTCATCTGGGCTGTCAACAGGTGTCTGACGTGTAAACTTGGAATCAAACTGACTCACATCCTCCTCAGATTGCTTTGTAAAAACAAGATTATTAGAAAATGATGAATAGGCTCTTTTATACACATCAATAAAATAAATGCATTGTAAGTGCTCCGTAGAGATTTTTTGCAGGAGTTGACTGTAATAAAATAATAAAATAGTCTTAGAAGGCACATACTGAAGAAAAGAATGCAGATGGAAAGTATAAAGAGTTCAATTATATCTTCAAATCTTAAATATGTATTAAAATAGATTTTCGTACAGTTGTTTCTGTTAAAAATCTGAATATCAGCTGGGCATAGTGGCTCACTTATAATCCCAGCAATTTGGGAGGCTGAGGCAAGAGGATCACTTGAGCTCAGGGGTTCAAGACCAGCCAGGGCAATATAGTGAGACCTCGTCTTTACAAAAAAATCAAAAAGTTAGCTGGGTGTAGTGGCACACACTTGTAGTCCTAGCTACTTGGGAGGCTGAGGAAGGAGGATCACTTAAGCCCAGAAGTGTGAGGTTGTGGTGAGCTGTGATCCTATCACTGCACTTCAGTCTGGGTGACAGAGTGAGACCCCCACATACATACATACACATACACAAACCTGAATACCAATTTTCCCCTCTCACAAAGCTTCAGAGTGCCTGGTCCACTGGCTAAATTCCTATTTAGAGATAATTTACTTAGTTAGCCACGGTATGGTTTCCAATAAACAAGTAAAACTACTGAAGCAGAGTTAAAACACAAATCACACTTGTAAGCTCCTCCAGTGAGTTTCTTCCATAGCTTATTTTACTCTTTTAAATTTTTTTTTTAAATATAGTCTTTTTATCTCTCTTTCAGTCTTTCCTTTATTTCGTGTTTGTTTGAATTGGAGTCTCACTCTGTCATCCAGGCTGGATTGCAGTGGCACTAACACAGCTCACTGCAACCTCAACCTCCTATGCTCAGATGATCCTTCTACCTCAGCCTCCCAAGTAGCTGGGACTACAGGCATGCACCACCACGCCAGGCTAATTTTTTTTTTTTTTTTTTTTTTGTAGAGGCAAGGTCTTGTGATATTGCCTAAACTGGTCTCAAACTTCTGGATTCAAGCAATCTTCCCACCTTGGTCTCCCAAAGTGCTGGAATTTTAAGTGTAACCACCATACCTGGCCACTCCTTTAGATTTCTAAAGAAGCAAAAATAATACTCTACTCTGCATGAGTTATATTTTTTTGTAAAGAATAATTATCACTTCAGTTCTAACCACCAGATTTATTTAATTCCTCTTTTTTCTAAAATATCTGGTTAGACTCTTGGGTCAAATGTAGGAAAAAAAGACCAACTTAGAAAATCTAGCTTAATATCTTTAATTTAATACATTGAATTGACTTATAAAATATACTTCTGAATAAAATGTTTAAAATATAGTAACAATGATCAGCCCAATAACACTGAGCACTCTTAGAATTCAGATTGTGATTTCTAGATTCTATTTCCCACTGGGAGTAACCAGGACTCCTTGAAGAAACGGCTGGGGTAGGAAATGTACAAGATAATAATAGAACATCAGTTTCCCTGTTGTACTCTCTGGTAAATCTCAGTGTGGTCATGTCAAAAGGACTAAGAAGCCGGGCGGTGGCTCAGCCTGTAATCCCGCGCTTTGGGAGGCGGAGGTGAGTGGATTGCCTGAGCCGGCAGGTTCGAGACCCGCCTGGGCAACTTGGCGAGACCTCATCTCTACAATAAATCAAAAAATTAGCTGGGCGTGGTAGCGTGCACCTGTAGTTCCAGCTACTTGGAAGGCTGAGGCAGAAGGATCGCCAGAGCCCAGCGGGTCGAGGTTGCAGTGGCCAGGAGTGGCCACTGCACTCCAGTCTGGGTGACAGGGTGAGACTCCAACTCAAAAAAAAAAAAAAAAAGGACTAAGAAACCAATAAGATGCATCTAGAGTCCACAGGTGGGAAAAAAAAACTGCAATGGATTGAACCACAATTATGTTAAAATGCATAAATTTTCAACTTTCAATCTTTCCTGTTAAAAAAAATTCATAATGACATTTAAAAAAAAAAATCACTAAATTCACTGGTCAATTTTGGAAGATGCTAGGTAACTAATTTATTATTTTAAAAACTGAGTAGCCGGGTGTGGTAGCACACACCTGTAGTTCCGGCTACTTGGAAGGCTGAGGCGGAAAGATCGCCTAAGCCCAGCAGGTCGAGGCTGCAGTGGCCAGGAGTGTGCCACTGCACTCCAGTCTGGGCAACAGAGAAAAACTCCAACTAAAAAAAACAAAAAACAAAAAACTGAGAAGCATTTATCCTTCCTCTTACATATGTACTATACCTTGGGTAACTAAACAACTGATGAAAGAGTTTATGGAAGAATTCCAGCTTATAGAGAATAAGTTAGAATAATACCATTTCACAAATGCCTGATGAAACTAGGCTAGAGTTTCTCAACCTCAGTACCGCTGACATTTTGGGGTTGATAATATTTTGTTGTAGAAGACTGTTAGGGCCAGGCTCGGTGGCTCAGCCTATAATCCCAGCACTTTGGGAGGCCGAGGTGAGTGGATTGCCTGAGCCCGTGGGCTCAAGACCAGCCTGAGCAACTTGGCGAGACCTTGTCTCTCCAATAAATCAAAAAATTAGCCGGGCATGGTAGCTCACACCTGTAGTTCCAGCTACTTGGAAGGCTGAGGTGGAAGGATCGCTGGAGTCCAGCAAGTTGACACTGGGGTGGCCGTGAGTGCCACTGCACTCCAGCCTGGGCAACGAGTGAAACTCCAACTCAAAAAAAAAAAAAAGAAGAGTGTTCTATTCTCGTCTCTATTCCCTAGGTACCAGTAGTATCCCTTCTCACAAGCTGTAATAAACAAAACGTCTCCAGACATTGCAAAATCACTCCTGATTGTAAACTACCGACATAGACAATGATCAGTGACCACTAACATCACACACACACAGGCCCCCGCCCCCCCCCAAAAACTACACAAATATACAGTATGTCTGCAGATTAAAGCACATAATAAGAGTTTAATCTGAATCAGATTCAAGCACCTAAATTTAACTACCAGTTTTTGGAAATACAAGGAACAGCTAAACATGATCAATGACAGTATAGGGATAAAAATAAGCAAAATCAAAATCCGAGAATTCTACAGGACAAGTGACCCATTTTCTTCAATAAATTCCCAGGAAAGGATTTGAGAGAGGATATCTATAAATGAAAAGAGAGCCCAACAATGTATAGACTTTGAATCCTTACTGAAAGAAACAGGAAATAAAAAAGAAAGGAATAAAAAAAAAATACACTTGGAAACCATTAACTTATTTAGGTATGATGATGGCATGGTGGTTACATTTATGTTTAAACAAGACGATCTGATTATTTTTGTAGCTGGGCAGTAGGTATATAATAGTTAATTGTCCTCTTTACAATTGTAGATGTTATTTTTTATTTTTTTTCTTTTGAGTTGGAGTCTTACTCTGTCGCCCAGACTGGAGTGCAGTGGCCGCTCCTGGCCACTGCAGCCTCGACCTGCTGGCCTCTGGTGATCCTTTCGCCTCAGCCTTCCAAGTAACTGGAACTACAGGCGTGCACTACCAAGCCCGGCTAATTTTTTTATTTATTGTAGAGATGGGGTCTCGCCAAGTTGGCCAGGCGGGTCTTAAACCCGTGGGCTCAGACAATCCACTCACCTCAGCCTCCCCAAGCGAGGGATTACAGGCTGAGCCACCAAGCCCGGCGGAAGGATTATTTTAAAATTGTGGGCTGCCGGGCTTGGTGGCTCAGCCTGGAATCCCGTGCTTTGGGAGGCCGAGGTGAGTGGATAGTCTGAGCCCGCGGGTTCG
>CAUYQG010045291.1:0-12010 GCA_963574415.1 Tarsius wallacei
CAAGTAGCCGGAACTACAGTCGTGTGCTAGCACACCCGGCTAGTTTTTTTTTTTAAATTGTAGAGACGAGGTCTCACCAAGTGGCCTGGGCTGGTCATGAATCCACAGGCTCAGGCAATCCACTCGCCTTGACCTCCCAAACTGCTGGGATGACAGGCTGAGCCACCGAGCCCGGCTAGCACTTTTCATATGCATGTTGGCCATCTTTCATGAATGCCTGCTAAAAATCTTTTGTCCGTTTTCTACTGGAGTCTTTCCATTTCTCATTGATGTGTGAAGTTGTCTGCAGATTCTAGAGAAAAGCACCTGTGTTTCTTTTGGTTCTGTGTATTGCACATATCTGCTCTTACTTTGTGGCATGACTTTTATCTTTATGGGAAAATACTTTCTTAATGGTAGTTTTTGAAAAAATAAGTTCTTTTTTTTTCTTCTTTTCTTTTTTTTTAAGTCAGAGTATCACTCTGTTGCCCAGGCTGGAGTGCAGTGGCATGATCATTGCTAACCAAAGCCTTGAACTCCTGGTCTCAAGCAACCCTCCTGCCTCCGCATACCAAGTATCTGGAAATACAGGCATACACCATCATGCCTGGTTAATTTTTTTTTTTTTCTTTTTTTTTTTTGTAGAGACAAGATTTCACGACATTGCCTAGGCTGGTCAAACTCCTGGGCTTAAGCAGTCCTCTCCCCTCAGCCTTTCAAAGTGCTGGAATTACACAGTCCCAAAAAAGTTCTTAATTTTATTGTAGTTTAATGAATAAATATTTTCCTTTATAATTAGGACTTTTGATGTCTTATTTAGAAAATCTTTGTCTAAGATGGTCATGAATAGGATATATTTTCATATATTATCCTCTATAAGAATGCTGCTCAAAGTGTGGTCCATAGCACAGTGCCAGTCTGCAAAATGTATGTTACAGGTCTATGATGAGGTACATATATTTTAAGTAAGTGCTAAGTCACTTTTCAAGCAATTTGATACTGTCATGACATTGAAGCAGCATTTGACTTAATTTTACTAAAGTGTCAGTTTGTATTGGATTAAAAATTTTTTTAAAATTATTCTCCACAGATAGTTTGAGAAATACTATTTTAAAACTTTTTATTGTTAACATTTCACATTTAGATCTGCATTTTAAAACTTTTTTTTTTTGGTTAAATTTCACATTTGGCTCTGCAATCTACCTAAACTTAATTTTTGTGTCCTGTGTATGTAGGGATGAAAATTATTTATTTATTATTCTTTGCTCCAATCTGAGTGCCTGTATAGGTGTGATTCTGTTTCTGGCTTCAAATTCTGTTCCATTAACACACTTGACTGTCTGTGCAAATACCACACAGTCTTAATTATTATAGTTTTATATGTCTCACTATTTGGTAGGATATATCCTTCAACTTTATTAATCTTTTTCAAGGCTCTCTTGGCTATTTTTGTCCCTTTGCATTGTCAATATATATATTTTTCATAGATTTGCAATATTTTATATTACATTTTTTAAATTTATTTTATTTTATTTTATTTTATTTTAGAGTTGGGGGTCTCATTCTGTTGCCCAGGCTGGAGTGCAGTGGCATGCTCACTGCCACCGCAGTCTCGACCTGCTGGCCTCAGGTGAAGTTTCCGCCTCAGCCTTCCAAGTAGGTGGAACTACAAGTGTGTGCCACCATCCCCCGGCTAATTTTTTTATTTACTGTAGAGACGAGGTCTCACCAAGTTGCCCGGGCTGGTCTCAAACCCAGGCTCAGGCAATCCTCTTGCTTCTGCCTCCCAAAGTGCTGGGATTATAGGTGTGAGCCACTACACCTGGCTCCATTTGCAATATATTTTAGAATTATCTTGTCACTCTCCACCAAAACCTTGCTGGTACTTAAAAAAAAAATTGATTGCATTAAATTTAAAAATTGTGACTGCTTATTATATATTCAAAGTATTTTTCATCCAGTGAATTGTTTCCTACTATTTTATAATCATTTTTGGTGCCTGACGGCTAAAAATATCAAATCTACATTATTTGGTCTGATTTTAAAGGCTCTCCCATAATTAGAGTGGCCTCATTATGTCTTTTTGGTTTTTTGCACTGATCCTCCCATACAAGCAAGAAGAGCCTCCTCCCAATCTCACACCATGTTCCTTCTCTTCTCTCCTCTGTGTCTTTCCATACACATGTATATATATAGTGCTTCCTACCCACTCCTGTTGGCATTCCAAATTTTCAAATTCTGTGTCTCCCCAAAGTCCTGGCTAGGTCTCATTTAACCTGCTTTTTCCACCACTCTAGTCCTCAATCAGGTTTCTGTTTTCTATACAATGTTCTGGGAATTCACACCTGCACCACCTCATTTAATCTCAGTGGACTTCAGTGTGCACTGAAGTTATCGGCTTCCATTTCAAACTCACAGTGTTCTAAAATAACTCTCCTGAGTGTTCTGTAATGAGGAAGAAAGGAATTGGGAACTCTTGAACTGTTAGCTTAAATTTTGTTAGAGGCAGGTTTCTCTATTCATGCTTGAGTTTACACTTAAGGGAGAGTGGATATTTTTTGAGGGTAGCTAGAGTTCTTAAACTTCAAGATCCAGGAGCCAAGCTCAAAGGGTTTAAGATTTTCTTTGGGGGTGATAAAAATGTTTTGGAACCAGATAGAGGCAGTGGTTGTAGAACATTGTGAACATACTAAATGCCACTGAATTATACAATTTAAAATGTTTAATTTTATGTTATGTGAATTTCACCTCGGTGTAAAAAAATCAGCAAATATGTCTTCAGTCCCATAATTCTGAATATAGCAGCTGGTGACCAGCTGCTCTTCCACAATGTCTGATTCAAAAGTAAGAAGAGAGAGATAAAATGTGTGTCTTTGGGTTTCTGGCTTGTGATTACAAGGAGGGTGTGTGTATGACATTGATATAGTTTAGAGAAGTACCATGAGCATCTTGATAATGACAATCACTTTAACAATAAGGACAAAACATGAAGTTCATGTTTAGCTCAACACCAGTAGTAATAATCAATTTCATGTGACTTGCAGAACTATCTACATGACCACAGTTCTTTTTCACATTTTATTTTAATTTGTGTGCGTGTGTATATATATATTCTTTTTTTTAAAATAACCTTAAGGCTCTGCCTACTATCTGTCATTGAGCTTAGTGGGGCAACACAGACCCCAAGCATCAGATGCCCATGATAATGAAAGTCCTAATTACAGAGGGCTTGTCACTGAAAACAGACACAAGTCAGCTTATGAACATTATGAACATTAACGTCTTAAAATTAAATCTATCACACAATTTAGAGAGGACAATAGGAAAGGCACAGCACTCCACCCAAATGCAGTAATAGACACAAATGTTTAGAGAAAAAAAAATGTAGGAATTAGGTTAGCTCTTAAAGGAAACATTACTATCTCCTAGAGAGTGTTGGGAAAGAAATCGCAATTGAACTTCTATTAATTTGTGGGAAACATAAAAAGCATACTGGACTTTCTCAACACATTCAGTTGCAATTTAGAAACAGTAATTCTATAATAGTACTTGGAATTTCTTAAGTACCATTCCAGAAGCTAAGAACAAATTTAGATACTGTGATACCATCAGCTTTTCATGTGGGCAACTCTGAACCAGAATTTGTGGAACTTAAGCACAGACAGCAAAAGTTAGCAAAAATAGCTCCAATGGAAAATGTTAGACTTATGATGATTTGTGAAATTATACTGAATTACACATTATTTATATTTTCTATTCCTCCCATTAAAACACTAATACAATTGTTAAGCCCCAATGACTAGTAATCATCATTAAATTAGCTGCATCTCCTCATTGCTGGGATGGTTAGCACTACCATTTCCAAATTTAGAAAGGGACATAAAGTCATGCGGTTGGTCTTAATGACAAGAAAAGTCACAGATCCACTTCTAATTTATAATTCTTAGCATTGATGTGCAATTTTTAGTTTTCTCCATTGAACAAAATAATAATTGCGGTCTACATTCAGTTTATGTGTGTTTTCATACTAATGACTGAGAGGCAGGGTGGTGGTGCTAATTGGAAACAAACTTGCATTTTCAGTTAGAAATCTGGACTGTCAGGGAAGCCATGTTTTCACCTGATTCCTGAATCCCATGGAAGCCAGTGAAGGGTCTTTGGGAGCTGTGGGCAGTCATTTGGGCCACAAGGATGAAGAGCCTTGAACAAAGGTAGAGATGACCTGAAGCTAGAGAGAAATAGCCCAACTCCTTAAATCTTCTGGAACATTGGCTACTGATAATCGGAGTGAGTGACCCTCACATTCACCCTACTCCAACCCTTGAATAGTTTATATTATATTCATTTTGAATGCTTAAAGGAAGTGGCCTCATACAGGACAGCCCATCAAAGCTTGCCTGAGGAGCTCATAAAATAATTTCAGGAAGCTCTCTCAGGGAACAACAGGACAGACAAGCTGCAGGACCAAAGAAGAGCCAGCAGCCCAAAGGAGCACGCTGGTCAACAGGGACAACCCTTCAGATGAGAATGAGGTGAATGTTGGCAATGAGAAAACCACAGTACCAGTTAAAGAGGACTGAGACACTGAGGCCCCGCTAGAAAGAAGAAAGGCTTGGGAGGTTAGGGGTCTAATGAGATAGTAGGGGGAGCTCAGAGGGAAATAGCATTATAATAGTCACCCAAGTCTCTGACTGTCCTCATGATTGGTGTGGTCTAGGCAAACAAGGGTTAATTTTAATTCCATGCTTTTACAGCAGCCTCCACAAACCTGGTTGATGATAGGTGACTCAGGGATAGTAAAAACACCTACAGAAGGCAGTTTTACCAAAATAAGGCCTAAAAATGGATGCTACATGCACAATGATTTGTATCTTCAGAAGTTACAAGAGTGTCAAAAACCTGAAACCACTATTTCTCAATATGCTGTCTCTAGATGAAATGTTCTCATTTTTTTTGTTGTTGTTGTACTGAAAGGTCCTATGTTGCAAAAGAATGCAGTTTTATCTGACCATACATTTGAATAAGCACTCTATTCAAGGTTATCCTGCTTCCAAAACTAGAAAGATATAAAGTAGAGGAAAGATAGAGTTCAAAGTGTCACTCTTAAAAAAGCTGATAAATTTCCCTGTCCTTGATAAACACATTTTACCACACCTGCTTTTATGGCTCTTGATCAGCATCTAAAAATATCTTTCTTTCCCCCTTTCTTTTGTAGAATTGTCACATGCTGCTGGGCTGTGGTCGGGGGCAGACAGCATTTCCCCATATCGTGGTGACTAAATATGGAGACAAATGCATGCCTCACTAGCCTCGGGTCCCAGTCATAACACATAAATACAATTGTGTGTTAGCAGCACACATAATAAGATTGCTAAAGTAGTCACAGACTGTAATGTATGAATATTTCTTAGCATGCATTTTAAATTGATGCATTATCATGGCCAAGTGTGGTGACTCACACCTGTCATTCCAGCACTTTGGGAAGCAGAGGCAGGAGGATTGCTTGAGCCCAGGAATTTGAGACCAGCCTGGGCAACCAATGAAACTTTGTCTCTACAAAATATAAAAATTGAAGAAAAAAAAAAAAAACCTGGGCATGGTGGCATGTGCCTGTAGTTCCAGCTACTTGGGAGGTTGAGGCAGAAGGATCACTTGAACCCAAAAGTTTGAGGATGCAGTGAGCCATGATGCTGCCACTACGCTCCAGCCTGGGCAAGAGTGAGACCCTGACTTTTTAAAAAAATGATAATAATTAATGCGTTTTTAACATTGTCATTCTTTTTTAGGTTAGTGTAACTATCTCTGCTTTCATGAAAAGCTGAAGCCTTGCCTTGTTTATATAGCCTCTTAAAAAATGATTCAAGTTGGGGTAATTGCAAGATGAAAACTTAGAATGTCTTATTCTTCAACTGCCTTGCTGTCCCCTGAAGTCTGAGATGTATTCTCTTAAGTGACAGAGGGGAGGTGCTAGGCACACACTAGCCAAACTTCTTAAAATAACAATATCCAGAGAAGGGAGATGCGGGGTACATTTTATTCTTACAACAAAGGCTCATAACAAAATCAAAATAATCTGGCAACTGTCAGGAAACGCACTTTGTGTAACAGAAGTTAAAAGAGCAACATCAATGCATGTAGCTTTCTTTAATTAGATTCAAGGTCTGAACTTTTTTTTACTTTTTATTCTTAGATCCCTCTCTAAATCAATGGTAGAAACAACCATTACTAGAAATTTTATTTACTCTGTAAGAACTGATAAAATTTTTTTTAAAAAAGTTCACTTGCTGTCCCAAACACATGCCTGACAGGCCAACCAGTCACAAGAGTACACTTATTTAATCATGCAGGAAACTGAAGTCATGGCTATTTTTACCTGATGCTCAGCCATCTGGCTTTCCGGACTCCTGCCAGGCTCTGGACTCTCACTGAGTTTCAGCTCGATAGCCTCCATCTTTGTAGAGATGGACTGGAGGGAGTCTTGGTACTTCTGCTGACGTTCCAAAGCTTCATAGAGCGTGCGCTGCTTCTCACTGATCTAAACAAAAAAAGGGATCTTGCCAAATGTTTCCCAGAGTCTTATCTTCCAGATTACGACATTTCTTTCCTCACTGCTTTACCTCTGTGGCCCAATAGAGGGTACTCCACTGGGTAGTGGATGTGTAAACTCTCTGCATGTATTTCATAAGACAATTGCTAAGGTAAATGGTGTCTGGTGGGCTTAAACAATTCCACCTTTTAAAGACGTACCACATTTTTTAAGGTTTCCCAAGAACGCTGCAAGTCACCCAGTTTGGCGGTAGCAGATGGCTCCAGCCCTGGCTCATAGAATTCCTGGGACGTCGACGTGCTGGGGTGATTCCTTGCAGCATCCATCTGCAGCCTCTCAGCAGACAAAGCTTGGTAGTAGGCAATGTCCTGTGAGTGCAAAGCACAGCACTGGATTCAAAAGGAAGGCAAAGTCTAGAGTAACATGCTCTGAGAACCACTTGTCATGTGGAGGAAAGGTTTGATCAAAATTTACATCTTTCTCTGGGCACCACCAACAAGTAAAGTTAGTAAAGATCATTTCAAAGCACACAACAATGACTTTAGAATTTTCATTTATATTTAAGACAATAAACAACTTTACCAATATTTCAAGTTGCCAAAACTCATTCTTATTTTTATATTTGGTAAAATGAAAATACAAGAGACTTAAGTGGTACACATATATTTAAAGACTGATTAGCATAGCAAAAAAGAGAATCTCACTGATCTAGTTCCTAAAATGTTGCTTAATGTATTGATTTAAATGTTCTAAATAATTTTTTAAAGTACTTGATTTTAATAAAACTAAATCTATAAATTGTAATCTTTCAGATGTAGCCAGATATTTGCTATTTGTGAATTCATTATTTATACAAATTAATGTAATTATTTTAATATTAAATAAAGGAAAATGTAAGTCCAAACTACTCTAGGAAACAAATAATAAAACTGTTTCCTTCTATTCATTTCCTCAAAGCACACAAGAAAAACAGGAGTCAAAGCTACTCAAAGAAACAAATAATAAAACTATTTCTTTCTATTCATTTCTTCAAAGTACACAGGAAAAGTCAAAGTGAACCACGAAATATCACGCTCTTGAATGTTTTTAATCTCTTGGATTATAAGTAACATTAAACATGTTATTCATATTGATAATGAAATTTACTATATCAAGAGATAATTTATGTGTTTTCCATAGTTTCTGTGGTTAATTATTTGTATTTCAATAGACACTAAATTATTAAATTGGAGGAGTAATGTTTAATTATATTCTCTGAATTGATATTATGAATGTCACTGCTTTTGCAGTTCTACTGTTGAAGATAATTACGTCAATTTAAAATACTTGAGCCTTATTGATAATCATATATTGGCAAAAAGTACTGAAAAAGGCTCTGGCCACCTGTGAAACTAAAGTAATGGCAGGAAGAAGCCTGGGGTTTTGGGGGGGTCTATGAGAGGGCAGAAGAGGCACTGAGTTGAGCTGGAAGCCTGCACACCTGAGATTCTAGTTGAAATTCTCCTCCTAGGTAGCCCATAATTGGAGCAAAGAACTTGCATCTTGTGCATTGGTCCAATCATTGATCCAATATTGGGCGGTTTTGAGGAATGAAAGTGGTGAAATGAAGTGACACATGAGTTACTATGACTCCACCCTTTTTTTTTTTTTTTTTTGCAGTTGGAGTCTCACTCTGTCACCCAGGCCCAGGCTGGAGTGCAATGGCACAATCATGGCCACCACAGTCTCAACCTGCTGGACTCAGGCGATCCTTCCACCTCAGTCTTCCAAGTAGCTGGAACGATAGGTGTGTGCCACCACGCCTGACTAATTTCTTGAGTTATTGTTGAGACAAGGTCTCCTCACGTTCCCTAGGCTGGTCTCGAACTCCTGAACTCAGGCAATCCTCTCTCCTCGGCCTCCTAAAGTGTGAGCCACCATGCCCAGCCTGCCCATTTTTGTTGTTGTTGCTGAACCTTCCAGATAAGTCCCCAGCATTTATTGATGACACTGGGGCATGGAGACTGGTTCCTCTTCATTCCTAACCCGTCACTGTCTCGAGTAGATTACCTGGGTATCCTCACGTCCTTGATAATGTCATATCACTCACTTCTACCCCACCTCAGTCCTCCACACTGTTGAACAGTGTCATCACTCAGTTGGACTTGTAGCTATGTCTAAAGCTACAAGTCTATGTCTAAGCCACTTTCTTACCAATATTCTTGTTCCTTTTCTCCCTTTAACCTGTGCTTCACCCACTTGGAAAATCTCAACCATGACTCAATCTAACTTTACTTTCCAGAGTGCATATGCATGTGAGAGTATCTCACACACACACACACACACACACACACACACACACACACACACACTCCAAGCCTTCAAGGAGATACTCCTACAACTTCTCTCATTTAAAAAAATCTATATGCAGACTCTCCCTTATTTTCACACTTGCCAGTTTTGATGTTTAAGGATGACTCTCCGCTAACTCCGAAAATCCCATTACTGCCTTTCCAAGGGCCTTGGTCTATTGATATCCCCTTCCTCTTTGTTGACTTTCTCCTCAACATATAAAGAGTCAACTCTCTTACATCTGAAAATAACTACAAACAGTTTCATTTTTTTTCTTGATGGATGTCATGTCTTAGAAGAGTCCATCAATCACAGTGTAATGGATCACCACATGTGAATACACTTGCACACACAGGCTTACTCCTCAGGCTTTCTTTCTCTCCTCCTTTCACTTCCTAATCCAGCTTCCAGAAAGGGTGATTTACACATGGGACACTCACTTTTTCACCCTTAATCCACTTCTAGAACTTAGAGTTCCCAGCAGGGCTTTGCTCCTGATGACCACCTTGAGATTGCTCTCATCAGTCACCAGTGGCTTCTTTTCACCCCCTCCTTTGCATGTTCTCTCAGTAGCATGCAATAGCACCAACCATCCCTTTCCGAAAATACTTTTCTCTTAATCTCTCTGTTCTCTCGCCAGCTCCTTAGTCATTCATTCTTCCTCTTTTTTGCGGGGTGAGGGAGGTGTCGGAGTCTCCTCTGTTGCCCAGGCTGGAGTGCAGCCTCAACTTGTTGGGCTCAAGCGAACCTTCTGCCTCAGCCTTCCAAGTAGCTGGAAATACAGGTGTGTGCCACCACTCCTGGCTAATTTTTTTTTTCTTTTATTGTAGAGATGAGGTCTCCCCAAGTTGTCCAGGCTGATCTTGAACCCCTGGACTCAGGCAGTCCTCTCACCTCCACTTCCCAATGTGCTGGAATTACAGTCATGATCCACTGCATCTGGCTACTCTTTCTCTTTGAAGTTTGTTTTCCACTCACTGTTCAATACCAGTGAACTGAGAAGCTCAAAGCTCACATATCCAGATGCTCATGTGTTATCCCACAAGCTCTTCAAACTCAACATTTCCCAAAGGAACACAGGTAAGAAATGGATTTAGGAAAAGATGGTAAAGTGCTATCTATCTCGTAATAAATAAAATTTCTACCCACCTAAGATATGAACTTGGGATTGACTGTCAATTTCTCCTCTCCCTTACCACCCACTGCTTATGTAAGGATGAAGCGCGATTGATGCATACCCTTGCCACAGCCTTGGTTCAAGTTCTCATTACAGCAACAACTTCCTAACTCAAAGCTTGCAAACTGGCAGCCTGCAGGCTGCCTCCGACTTACATACATTCAATTTAGCTAATACAGTGTTTTAAATGGATTAAAATCAGGCCAGGTGCAGTGGCTCACACCTGTAATCCCAGCACTTTGGGAGGCTGAGGTGAGAGGATTACTTCAGCCCAGGGCTCAAGACTAGCCTGGGCAACAGAGTGAGACCTTGTATTAAAGAAAAAAAAGTTAGCCGGGCATGGTGGTGTGCGCCTGTAGTCCCAGCTGAAATAGAGGATTTCCTGAGTCCAGAAGGTCGAGGTTGTGATGAGCTTTGATCATGCCACTGCACTGCAGCCTGATACACAGAATGAGCCCCCTCTTCAAAAAATGTTTAAAATCTCTCTTCTTTAAGATCCAGATTCAAACTGGGCCCTGTGTTTTCATGGACATCGTAATTCTAACAGAGGAGAAGCTGCAGTATTTATGTGGATCAGGTGCTGTCCAGGTCCCTCAGTTCCTCCTGGCCTGCTTCTTTCATTTATATCACCAGGGTGGTCTAGGCATGAGAGTGTGCAACTTCTGTCCCTAACAGCTTTCCTAGTTCTGGATTTACCCATCTCTATTGCCCGCGTCACATGGATCCAGAATGATCTTTCTAAACCTCAGCTCTGTACATCGCTGATAGTTAAATTCCCTCAGTGGGGAAAGGTGCAGTGGCTCATGCCTGTAGACCCAGCACTTTGGGAGGCCAAGTGGGGAGGATTGCTTGAGCCCAGGAGTTTGAGGCCAGCCTGGGTAACATAGCAAAGCCTCGTCTCTACAAAAAATTTTAAAAACATTAGCTGGGTATGGTGGCATGTAACTGTAGTCCCAGCTACTTGAGAAGCTGAGGTGGAATGATCACCTGAACTCAGGAAATCAAGGCTACCATGAGCTGTGATCATCATGATCATGCCACTGCACTCCAGCCTGCGTAACAGAGTGAGACCCTAGCTTAAAGAAAAACAAAATTCCCTCAGTGGTTAACTATTAACTCCTGGATGAAGTTCAGATTCTTGTGTGTGGCATTCAAGGTGCTCCATGATGTGGTTCTACATCTCTCTCAATCTTATTTCTTCCCCTCATCCTTATCCAAATCTATTTCTCCAATGACAACAAAACTTTTCACAGTTGCCCTGATGGGCCATGTTTCTTCCTGCCTTCCCAGCTCCCTACAGACGGTTCCTGAAATACTTCCTCTCACGCCACCCACACGTACTCCAACTGTCTCACCTGTGCTCCGCTCTTAAAATCAAAGGGGGTCATCCTCAGCCTATGCTTAAATCCTAGCCAGTTCAAGTGCTTATCCAGGTGCTGCTGTAACACCGTGTCTCCTTCCATCATATCATCTGCCACTGCCTACTGTAAGGATTTGTCTGCTCTCACACATACTTGCAAGTTCCTTGAGGACTGGCTGGGTTCAGTGCTTCTAGGCTTTCATCCTAAGAGCATTGGGGAGTGTTTGGCAAATAACATTCAGGCCTATATGTTCATAATAAATCATGCTTGCACTTTTGTAATCTCTATTATTTTCTATCCATGAGAGATAATACTATTGGTGTTCACAAGGAAAAGCAAAAAGTGTCTTAAAGTGATGGCCAACATAGTGAAACCTCATCTCTGCAAAATAAATAAATAAACAAATAAATAAATAAACTAGTTGGGCATGGTGGAACACACCTGTAGTCCCAGTTACTCAGGTGGCTGAGGTAGAAGGATCACCTGAGCCCAGGAGGTGGAGGTTGCAGTAGCCATGATCACTGCACTCTGGCTTTGGTGACAGAGTGAGATCCTGACTCAAAAAAAAGTAAAAAAAATAAAAATAAAAATTTGCTACAATAAATCTTTTGTTTT
>CAUYQG010045293.1:0-16903 GCA_963574415.1 Tarsius wallacei
CAGTACCTAGCACATAACAGAACCTTGCAGAAGAAGCACAGGATGAAAAACAGGACTACAGGTGTAACTGAGAATTTAATATAAATAACTGAAAAGTTTTAAACGCCATGCATCTCTGCAGGGTACCCCCAGGAAGGGAAGGATTTTGTCTTTTTGGATTAATTCAGAAAGTACAGCTCCAGAAATTGCAACCAGCTTTGATTCTCTGCACCCTCGATGCTGCTGGTGGGGACTGATGCTTCCTGATGGACGCCTAGAACTGAACATAAGTCACAGAAAAATGCAGACTTGAGTCAGAACTAAGCCGAGTCAGGTATTTTGAGATATATAATCGGGGCGGAGTGGGGGGGTGGCGAGAGAGTTTTATTCAGGCAGCTTTCACACACATCTCTCCGTGCCGAGAGATCCATGGGATCATCACTCATAACCCGTGAGGATTTCTTTTCCAGGGTTCCAGGCATTGCACCCCAGTACTCATTTCCATCTACGGAAAGATCCAGGGCTTAGAGCCCTCACTGCAGCCCCCTCTGGCCTGGTTGCTTAAGCACAGCTTCCCTCATCCTTCTACCCACAGAGGGTGATCAGGGACTCCTCCCTCCCCTTCCTCCACCCCCTGGAGCAAATGCTCCACCCCTTCATTCTCCATTCCACACAGACACCCTGGGGGCTTCAGGCTCCCTGCTCACATCCCTGGTCTCAGAAACATGAACTTGAAGAAGACAGAGACACAAGTCTGAAGGGGCCACCATTGGCTGGGGAGGCAGAGGAAACAAAGATGAACAGCTGCCACGGAGGCAGGCACAGGACAGGCCAGGACAGGGTCTCCAGGGGATGAGGTGGGACAGGCAGAGCTCAGATTGGGTCCTAGGCAGGGAGGAGTTGCCAAACATTTTAGAAACTTTAGAAGCACAGCTCTGGGGCTGACCAGGGCATGCTTGAGGACCCTCCTGACCAACCGCCGTCTTCTACAGTCAGGCCCGGCACGGGCAGGGCAGACAGTGGTGAGCAAGGTCGACGGGCCCCTGCACTCAGGGTGCTTTTCCTAATGTCTCCTTGACAGTGTTCAGGTTTGAGTTTTGGTTTTCGTGGAAGTCAAGTATGGACCTGAACTGGCCACATTTGACAGAGCTGACACACCGTCTAAGCAATACTGACCTGTCTGGACAAACTGCTGGGCTCAGCCACATCCGCCCAGGAGCCAGTGGATGACCTGTCAGCCTCACTCTCAGTGGCTCCCTTGCTGGGGCTTGGACTCCCAGTTCTACAGTTGCCAAGGCTGAGACCCTGAGGGAGGTGCCCACACTCTCTGCTTCAATTTTCTCATCTGTAAAGTAGGGATAGTAATGCCTCCTTCCTGGGAGGGTTGTAAGGATTTTTAAATGAGGTAAAGTATGTGTAGTAAGCAACTTCCCAATAGCTCCCCACAATCCACTGCCTCCTGCTATTCAAGCCTTGTATAATCCCCTGCCCTTGTGTGGGCTGATTTACGGCCACCCAACAGGGCTGGGCACGCTGGCTCACACCTGTAATCCTAGCACTTTGGGAGGCCAAGTCAAGAGGACTGTTTGAGCCCAGGAGTTTGAGACCAGCCTAGGCAACATAGCGAGACCCTGTCTTTACAAAATAAAAGTAAAAATAAAATAGCTGGGCATGGTCATGCATGCCTATAGTCCCAGCTATTCAGAAGGCTGAGGCAGGAGGATCGTTTGAGTCCAATAGTTTGAGGCTGTGGTGAGGCGTGATCATGCCACAGCAATCCAGCCTGGGTGACAGTGAGACCTTGACTCAAAACAACAACAACTTCCACCCAACAGCATATAAAATATAGCAGAACTGATAGCAGGTTACTTCCGAGACTGGGTTATAAAGACAGAATCTCTGGGCCTCTCCTGATAACTTGCTTACTCTAACACTAAATTGTGAGCTGCCCTGTGGAGAGGCCCACATGACAAGGAACTGAGGGCAGCCAACACACATGAGTGAGGCTGGAACTGGGTCTTTCCCCAATCAAGCCTGGAGGTGACAGCAAACCTGACTGCAGCTTGTTGAGAGGCCTGCAACCAGAAGAACTCTCTGAGCTGCACCTAGACTCCAGACTGCTAAACCACCGAAATGGTGAGATAATAAATGTGTGCTTCTTTTTTTTTTTTTTGAGTCAGAGTCTCATTCTGTCACCCAGAATGAAGTACAGTGGCACAATCACGGCTCACCACAGCCTTGACCTTCTGGGCTCAGGCCATCCTTCTGACTCAGCCTCCTGAGTAACTGGGACTATAGGTGTGTGCCACTATGCCTGGCTAATTTTTTGAAGAGACAAGTTCTCGCTATGTTGCCCAAGCTGGTCTCAAACTCCTGGGTTCAAGCAGTCCTCCTGCTTCAGCCGCTCAAAGTGCTGAATTATAGGCATAAGCCACTGTGCTTGGCCCTGTGTGTGTTTCTTTAAACTGAGATTTGGGGGTCACTGGTTACACCGCAATAGATAGTATATCAAATATCCAATACAATACCTGTCTGATGGCAAGCACTCAGTTAATGACCAATGGTGACAAGGGGTATTCAAAATGCTCAGATCTAAGAGTAGGAGCCTATTTACTAGCTCTCAACGCAGACCCTTAACAATGAACCTGTGTCTTTTACCATTTTTTGAGGTCATGTAAGAGGTACGACATGAAAAGAGTCTGGGGGAGAAGCATGTGTTCAGAAAGCTGCCATCTAACTAAGGAGGGGGTGTGTTTCAAGCACATAAATGTGTTTATTTATATATAGAGAGAGTTTGTTTGTTTTGTTTCTGAGTTGGAGTCTCACTCCATCGCCCAGGCTAGGGTGGCACACTCACGGCCACCCCAGCATCAACCTGCTGGGCTCCAGTGATCCTTCCGCCTCAGCCTTCCAAGTAGCCAGAACTATAGGCGCGCGCTACCACGACCAGCTAACCTTTGACTAATTTTGGAGACAAGATCTCGCCAAGTTGCTCGGGCTGGTCTCGAACCCGCAGGCTCAGGCAATCCATTCACCTCGACCTCCCAAAGTGCTAGGATTACTGGCTAAGCCACCAAGCCCGACCTGTTTATATTTTTTAAAAAAGAAGGAAAACCTAATAAGATCACACAAAGGGGGAAGCAGGAATGACATGGAGGGGATGGATGGAACTAGATCTCTAAATAGACCTTGCTTTTCAGCTTTGACTTTGGAATCATGGAAACGTTCTATTTAGTTCTAAACCAAAGTTAAATTGAAATGAAAAATAAATCCCCTAAAAACCAAAAGCAAAATGAAACAAATAGATGTAACTGTATACAAAGTTAGTGGTTCAATCACTCAGAAGCTATTTCAAGAGAAAGTAATTTGACCAACTTCCCAAATGAGATATTCTAAAAAAAAATTTTAAGGCATATATAACTTAAACTGATTAGCAGGGTGTGGGATGCATACCATAGTTCCAGCTACTCAGGAGGCTGATAAGGGAGCCCAGGAGGTCAAGGCTGCCATGAGCCATGATTGTGCCACTACACTCCAGCCTGGGTGGAGTGAGATCCCGACTCAAAAAATCAATAAAACAAAATCTTTTTTTTTTCTTTAGACGGGATCTCACTCTGTCACTCAGGCTGGAGTGCAGTGGTACGATCATGGCTCACTGCAGCTCAAGGAATCCTTCCACCTCACCTTCCTGAATAGCTGGGACTACAGGTGTATGCCACCATGCCTGGCTAATTTTTTGACTTTCTGCAGACATAGGGTTTCACTATGTTACCAGGCTGGTCTTGAACTCCCGGGCTCAAGCAATCCTCTACCCTCAGCCTCTCAATGTGCTGGTATTACAGGAATGAGCCACTGCTGAACCACCGAAATGGTGAGATAAATAAAACATTAAATTGTTTTTGGTAATTATATTGTTAGCAATTATATTGATATTGTTCTGAAATATATAATATGAATGAAATATTTAATGTTTTATATAGCATTGCAATGCATATGATATATTACATATAATTCAATATATGGGAAAATAAAGAAATAATTATGTTAATATTTTTAGGAACCAAGATTTTCAGCATGAGAGAAAAAGGAAACAAATATAAAATCAAAGAAGATAAGTACAAATGCTATCATTCTAAATTTAAACTGGAAATGCAAACACAAACTCGTTATGCATTTTCTCTTTTAAAAAAAATGTATTTTCTAGCTGTGTCCACTAAAAATGCCAAGAAACTAACATTCAGCAAAGAACTTAACTCCCAGACTATGGTTTCCAAATACCATTTTCCACTAAAAGGAACTAGGGCTCCTTGGCTGATTCCAGTTCTGAACAACGACAACAGTAAGAAAATATCTTGTTATGATAGAAAGCAAGAAGATTCTCATGGCCAACTGAGGTTCGCTCTCTTTCCTTCCCTGTTTTATGAAATATTTATTGGACTTTTTCTTCCTTTCTTCATCAAAAAGCAACTAGATCTGAGCAAGGTAGGTTGTCGGGAGCAGGCCGACCCAGTCAGGCTGTGGGGGTGAAGTCAAGTCCAACACTTGAGGTAAGTGGGAGCCCATGAGGTCAGCAGATCGGTGTCAAACATAAGGATTGAAAGAGTGGGAGTCAGAGAGGGGAGAAAAGGGAGAGGCTAGGATGAACTCTGTAGTACCCGACTGAAATTGTAGAAAACGCTGGGAATTCATGTATTTTTAATAGATAGGAGGAGAGAAATGGAAATACACTATTGTAAGGTTTTATACTTCATATGAAGTAGCATATCATTTAAAGGAAGACTGTGATTAATTAAAGTTGTATACTGTAAACCCTAAAACAATCATTAAAATAATAAGAGTTATAACTGACAAGTCAACAAATTAGATATAATAAAATCATTAAAAATATTCAATTAGGTAGAAAAAGAGGAAAACAAAGGACAGGACAAATAGAAAACAAGTGACAAGATAATAGATTTAAACCTAACCATATCGATTGTCAGTTACATTAAATTAAATGGTCTAAATACCCAAATTTAAAGGCAGAGAATGGCCTAAGTATCCAAATTTGGTTTAACAAATGGTCTAAATATCAAATTTAAAGGCAGACTGAATTAAGAAAAGCAAGATTGAGTATGCTGTCTATAAGAAACACACTTCAAATATAAAGACACAAACAAGCCAGGCGTGGTGGTTCATGCTTATAATCCAAGCACTTAGAGGCCGAGACGAGAGGATTGCTTGAGCCTAGGAGTTTCAGCCCACCTAGGCAACATAGTGGGACTTTGTCTCTACAAAAAAAGTTTTAAAAATTAGTCAGGTGTGGTGGCGTGTGCCTGTAGTCCCAGCTACTTGGGAGTCTGAGGGGGAAAAATTGTCTGAGCTCAGACGGTCAAGGCTGTAATGAGCTGTGATCATGCCACTGCACTCCAGCCTGGGTGACAGGGTGAGACCCCTGACTCAAAAAAAAAAAAAGACTCAAATAAGTAAAAGTAAAAGGATGGAAAAAGACATACCATGTTATCACTAATCCAAAAAAAAAAAAAGAAGCTGGAGTGGTTTATTTATATCAGAACAAGTAGATTTTACAGCAAAAGATATTACTAGGGATAAAGAGGTAATTTAATAATGATTTAAGGGGTTGATTCTTCCAGACAATGCAACAATACTAAATGTTTATGCATCTAAAAACAGAGCTTCAAAATGCTTGATGCACAGACTTACATAACTGCAAAGAGCAATAGATAAGTTGGCAATCACAGCTGAAGATTTCAATATCCTGCTTTTAATAATTGCTAGAAGAGCCAGGTGCTGTGACATGTGCCTGTAGTCCCAGCTACTCAGGAGGTGGGAGGATCACTGAGCCCAGGAGTTCAAGTCTAGGCTGGGCAACATAGCGAGATCCTATTCCTAAATAAATAAATAATAATAATTGGTAGAACAAATGGACAGAAAACCAGTAAGTGTAAAGAAGATTTGGACATTATCGACCAACTTGACCTAATTGATATTTATAAAACACTTTACCCAAAAATAGTAGAATACACATACTTCTCACATTTACACATAGAGTATTCTGAGCCACTAAATGAGTTTCAGTACATTTAAAAGTATTCAAACCATTCAAAGTATGCTGTCTTACAATGGAATTAAATTAGAATTGATAACAGAAAGATCTCTGAAAATGCCCAAATATTTGGAGACTAAATAACACACTTCCAAATAACCCAGGGGTCAAAAGAGAAATAAAAAGGGAAAATAGAAAGTATTTTAAACTGTTGGAAAAGGAAAACACAGCATCAAAACCTGTGGGATGATTAACTGTATTTTTTACATTTACAAAAAAAAACTTTATTCAGTTTTATCAAGGTGAAGAAGCTCTCTCTTCTCGGTTTGCTGAGAGTTGTTTTTTTTCAAATTATGAATGCGTGTTGGATTTTGTCAAAAGCTTTTTCTACATCAACTGATATGATACTTTGATTTTCTTCTTTAGCCCATTAATATGGTAGATTATATTAATCTTTTTTTTTAGAAAGGGTCTTGTTATGTTGCTTAGGCTGGAGTGCAGGGGCTATTCACAGATGCAGTCATGGCTTACTGCAGCCTCAAACTCCTGGCTCAAACAATCCTGCTGCATTAGCCTTCCAAGTAGCTGGGGCTACAGGCGTACACCACCACAGCTGGCTGTGAAAAATTTTTTTTTCAGAGATGGTCTTACTATGTTGTCCAGGCTGGACTCAAGCTTCTGGGCTCAAGTGATCCTTCCACCTCAGCCTCCTAAGTAGCTGGGGCGATAGGCACCAGCCACTGCGCCGGCTCACATGAATTGATTTCTGAATATTGAGCCAGCCTTACGTACTGCCAATGCAGTTAAGGAGATGTTCTTTCTCCCTCCGCATTACCTGAGGCAGGCGATGACGGTGAAGCCTTGAGGGGTAGCCCAGCCAGAAGAGAGAAGGTGCATGGATCCCTGAATCACTGTATGGCGGAAAACCCCCAGCAACCCCTCACAAACACTCACATTGGTCAGTTATGTGGGTGAGAAACACATCTCTTTTGCATTAAGCCATTGATATTTGGGGATTTATTTGTTACAATGGCTATCAATTTCCTGCTGCTAACCTCAAAAATCAGCAGTGTTCCTTGGAAGATGCCTCTAACAACCATAAAGGACATGGCATCCACGAACATACCTGAACTTATTGTTAATTTTCTCCAGAATCAATTCTTGAGTATTAAAGGCCTTAAGTTTACTGCATTGTTACACCTACTGTACTATGAACACACACAAAGGGTAGATCATTTTGGACACAAAACCTGATTTCTTTAAAGTTCCAGTTCATAAGCATTTGGGAGTGATTCAGAAAACCACAGCCCCAGAGCTATCATCTCTGAAGACGCCGGCCTAGATCTCTCTGCCTTCCCCCATTAGTGTCTGCTGAAGACAAGTGTCTGGAGAAATGCGAATGCCGGCACAGGCTCCCCGACACTGTTCCTGTTTCCTGCATCCTCGTGGTGGGCACATCGATGCCTCGGGAGAGGCGCTGATGCTCGTAGGCACTGAACTTGTGCTGTGTCTTTATGTTCCATTATCATAGTCGGAGGGGCACGTGGTCCAGAACTGTCCACAAAACATGACCCAGAACTGCCTCTCGCTGTGTTTCCAATTAAAACAAACAACCGGCTCTCCTCTTAACTCCCCTTTTCATCACGTTCTGTCTCAGTTTCTCTGTCTTTTTTTTTTTTTTTTTTTTGGCAAAACGAACTTCTATTTCAGACAGACGATCAATGGCTCTCTTTTAAAAAACGAAGTATCTTCCCCAGCAGGTGGGACAAGGGTGCTCTCCTCCATCTTTCTTCTCCGCACGTCCTGTCATCTTCGAGCTATTGAATTAGAGCTCTGTGAAATCCGTTCTGGTTTATAAGCTCTGATTTCTAACAAATTGCCTATGTAGCACTCGAGAAGGAACTTGTGTGTCAGAGGCGCTGGAGTTGGAGTCCGCTGCCCTGCCCCCACCCCGTTATTCATTCACGGCATGGAGGGATCCAGAAGGCCGGAGCAATTTCATCCGCGCGCGGTGAGCCTCCTCTCCCCAGACCATCCCGCTACCATACATAGACATCACGTGGCTTCCCTTTATGATAAGGTCAGAGGAAACGAGAGCGCAGGGAGAGGCCGTTAGGAGAGTCGGAGCTCTAAGTTTCGGGCATAAAACCCGAGCAGCGCTGGTGCTCTCGCCTGGGGCGGGATCAGAAAGGAGGGGCGCGGGGGACGACCGCGGTTCCACCTCCCGAGGCGGTTCCTTTGGATGCCGGGGCGAGGCTCTGACTCCCAGCGGCGGTCTCTGCCCTCAGCCATCTTTCTCACTCCTGATTAGGTCTGCAGACTCCTTCCCTCCCCGCCTCGCCTTTGCCAGGCTTTGTGGCTCCCCCGGCTCATTTTCTGATAGAGCTGTCAGTTTTTACTGCTGATAGGAGAAATCGTTTTCTCTCTTAGCTGAATGTTAATTGGCTCCCCCCCCTTTCCATTCAGTTAGTACATGCAGTCCCCTCGTTTTTTACCCCAAGGGAAAGGTACCCTAGTAGGCAAGCATTCCAGAAAGACAAGGAGAGTGGTTCTTGCTAAAGTGCTCATTGGTAATTGCTAAATCAGAGGTTAAGAAAAAGTTAAAGAGGAGAGCACGGAAGGGGGCACGACCACGGACTTCTGTAGCTCTGTGTGAGCTGGTGCTGAGAGGTACCACTTGACTACAGCACCTGCATCCTGCTGTTCAGTCGGGAGGCCCAGGAGACAGCTGGGTCGAGCTGAACAAACATTGACTGAAAGACAGGTTCCAGAGATGCAGAGGTGGCTAAGACTCCATGACAGTCCCAGGAGACAAACTGGTAAGTGGGAACTGTCAGCTCACTGTGACAGGAGCGTGGCAGAGGTAAGCCAGGATGTGTGGTACTCACAGAGGGTCACAGAAACTTCCTAGGAAGGACCAGGTACGGTGGCTCACACCTGTAATCTCAGCACTTTGGGAGGCCGAAGTGAGAGGATCGCTTGAGCCCAGAAGTTCGGCCAACCTGGGCAACATAGTAAGGCCTAGTCTCTACAAAAAAATAGAAAAAATTAGCCAAGTGTGGTGGCGTACACCTGTAGTTCCAGCTACTTGGGAGACTGAGGCTGAAGGATCACTTGGGCCCAGGAAGTCGAGGCTGCAATGAGCTATGGAGAGCACTGCACTCCAGCTTGGGTGAGAGAATGAGACCCTGTCTCAAAAAAAAAAAAAAACAAGGAAATACCTAGAGAAAGCAAAGTTAGAGCTTAGTCTTGTATGATAACTAGGAATCAGCTGGGAGGATGTGGCAGCAGGGACATCTCAGGTAGGCGAGATAGTTTGTACAAAGCCACGGATGCCATGAAACAAGGTGGTACATGGGAGGAACGGTAAGAAGTTAGGTGTGGCCAAAAGTTAAGGTCATGGGGAGGACCAGCTCAGGGCAGGGCTTGGATGCCCAGGCAGAATTTGCCCCTACGATTCTCATGCACTTTTAAAAAAGCAAATAAACAAATAGCCTTATTGAGATTTCATTTATGTACCATAAAATACACCTGCTTAAAGTGTACCATTCAGTGAATTTTTGTACAATCCAGAGTTCTGCACCCACCAACATAACTAACTTTAGGGCATCTCAAAACAAGCAAGCAAGCAAGCAAGCAAACAAACTCTTCTCAGGGTTTTTGATAGGGACCTGGCCTGGCCAAATTGTCTCACATCAGTTTGGCAGCAAAGCAGGGACAGGCTTGGAGCGGACAAGTCTGGGCCCTCATCCAGCCAAGAACATGAGCAATTGCACAGCAGCGACTGTGCACAAGGGCTTAAGATTTGTAGCTGTGACAGGAGAAATTTACTTCATCTCTTAGATTCTTCTTCTTTGCCAGGGAAAGAACTGGGTTACAAAAACCAGACCATTTTTTCCCCTGGTTGGCTATTTAGAGGCAGTCCTACAAATCAGTATTATAAATGATGTTGCCTATTTACAAAGAAAAAAAATGACACAGAGGCCGTGTCACAGCAAAATCCAGAATTCTGAAGTTTCTGCAAAATGGAACAGTACAAAGTACTGCTGGTCTGGACCAAATAAAGAGCACAGGCTCTGTCCTCTTAGGGTTTGTCGGGGGACGTATTGAGACCGAAGCGCAGAGTCACGGGTAAATCTGGGGCGATGAGCAAGACTGCCTCTGTAGAAAACAAGTGGCCCATTCAAGCCCAAGATCCTTAGCAAGGAAAGGGTTACAGAGAGATAGGTGCATCTCTGCAGTCACTTTGGGGGCAGGTGGTTCTGATCTGAGCTTGGTGCTATAATAATTGATCTGTTAGATTTTTTTTTTTTTTGAGTCAGGGTCTCACTCTGTTGGGTGCCCAGGATGGAGTACAGTGGTGTGATCACGGCTCACCACAGCCTCAAACTCTTGGGCTCAGGTGATCCTTTTACCTCAGCCTCCCAAGTAGCTGGGACTACAGGCAAGCACTACCACACTTGGCTAATTTTTTGTTTGTTTGTTTGTAGAGATGAGGTCTCACTATGTTGCCCAGGTTGGTCTTGAACTCCTGGGCCCAAGTAATCCTCCCACCTTGACCTCTCAAAGTGCCAGGATTATGGGTGCGAGCCACCATGCCCAGCCCAGTTTGGTATTTTTAACTACAAATAAAAGCAAAAACAAATTAAACCTGCTTTACCAATAAAAGAGACTCTGTTCTGACAAAATCTTTGGCTAGGATAATGTGAAAATTTTCTCCCTACAAAAACATAGAATATGTAATACACTATAACCAAATAAATAAATTGTCGGGGCATGGCTGAGTTGGCAAGCAAAAAGGGATATCCCAGGGGCCGGAAACAGGGAGAGAAACACCAGAGTGGTAATCAAAGGATTGGCCTCAGCCCCATGATTGCCTCAGGGCAGGATTCAAGAGAGGGGTGGAAGGATAATCAGAGCCAGTAACCCAGGGGCTTTGGTTTTGGCTGTGTTGAGACTGGGGATAACATCTTCCACTGACAGGAAATGGAGATTTGAAACTGTGCCTCACTGCAAAGCCAGACTCCTCTGAGGGCACATCTCTCAGTGAAGGATGAGCTAGAGAAAACCTACCCTCTGACCCAGGGAGATAACATGAAAGCTTGTTTATCATAGCGGGGGCATAAATCCTGGGGGGGGAGGGGGCGGGGGCTATCTACAAAAGGATCCCTTGAAAAATCCAAGCCTCATGTGTGTGCTTTGAGTTGGTTTGAGGTCCAAATTTGTACTTCATGCATGGTCTGGGATTCCTATGCCAAGAGAAGAAAATTGGTACCAAGGCTGATGATAACCCTGGACCCCCTGGTAAAGCAGACACAAAATGGCTCTGGAGGGGTGCTCTTACAACTCAAGCAGCAGGAAGTTCCCACACAAAAAATAAACTCCTCCAAAGATGAGCTTGCAATATCAAATCTCACTATAGATAAAGAAAGAGGTCACCCTGATCACATGGATAGACACTACAAACAGAAGAATTAGAGTCCCAAGGCTCTGGGGTAAGAGAATAGCAGGCCATAAAAAGAATATATATAATATTTATAATGATTAAAGGCAAAAATAAGGGATGAAAACCCTCAGTAAAATAAGGATACAATTATGAAAACAAGAATAGAAAGATCTGAACAGAATGTACAGATGAAATGTTATGGTGTCAGAGATTGGCCTCAAAATAATCTCAGAGTGGGGAGTGGTGGAGGAAGCATAGGTAAAACAAGATTTGTTGTGGGTTGATACTTGTTGAAGGTGAATAATAAGAAGTATGTAGTGGTTTATTATTCTATTATCTCTAATTTTATATATATATTTAAGTTTCCCATAATAAAACGTATAAAACAAACAAAACAGAAAGTGCCAAATAGAGCGTCTAGAAATTAACAATATCATTAATAAAAATTAAAACTCAAGAAACATTGAATGGCAGATTAGACAAGGATGAAGAGAGAATTGATGAACTGGAAGAGTTGAAAAAAAAAAATCCAGAATGCAAAGTAGAAAGACAAATATACAAAAACTTCAAGAGAGATTAACAGACAGAATAAAATAGGAAGATACATTGCTCATTTAATAGAAATTCTAAAAGAAAAGACAGAGGCAATATTCAAAAAATAATGGCTCGGAGTTTTCCGAGAATTGATAGAAGACCCAAATCCTTGGATTCAAGAAGCAAAAAAAACTCTAAGCAATAAGTAAGAATAAATTCACACGCCTAAGCACACTAGAGAGAAACTGTAAGATACAAAAGACAACCGTAAAAACAACCAGAAAGAAAAGGCACATTTCCTACAGGTAACGATTATGCTGACAGAAGATGACTAAGTAGTTTTCCAAGTGCTGAGGGAAAGTAACAGTCAACCTAGAATCTTATGCTTATCTAATTACTTATTAGGCCAGGTGCAATGGCTCACGTCTATAATCCCAGCACTTAGGAGGCAGAGGCGGGAGGAATGTCTGAACCCGGGAGCTCGAGACAAGCCTGGGCAACATAGCAAGACTTCGTCTCCACAAAAAGATTTTTTTAAAAATTAGCCAGGCATGGTGGTACGTACCTGCAGTCCCAGCTACTCCAGGCCTCCCAAAGTGCTGGAATTACAGGCATGAGTCACTGCACCCAGCCAAATAGTGAACTTTATCACGTAAGCACTATTGCCTCAAATGAACAAAAGTATTTCCAAATTCTTACAGATCTTACACTTTAGGATTCAAAAATAAGAAATCAGAATTCCCAGGAATGTTTGGGAATGTTAGGTCGTAAGTTATTCCTAAAATACTTCCAACATTATTCATAGTCTTAACAGCCTAAGAAACTTATTTAATGACTAAGAAGCCTTATGTCTAATAATATTTACAAAGAACTCACAGAGTGAGACCCTGTCTCAAAAAATAAAATAAAAAACAGTAACCTCTAGGGAATATTAAAACACTGGAAAAGCCAGTGAACAGTATTTTTTTTTTTTTTTTTTTTAGTTGGAGTCACACAATTTCGCCCAGAATGGAGTGCAGCGGCCGCTCCCGGCCACCGCAGCCGCGACCTGCTGGGCTCCGGCGATCCTTCCGCCTCAGCCTTCCAAGTAGCCGGAACTACAGGCGTGCGCTACCACGCCCGGCAATACACCTGGCTAATTTTTTGACATATGTGGAATGACTTGCAGATGGATCCACTAGAGGTGGTCCTCTCTGAGACAAGCAGAGTAGGAAGAGAAAAGAAAGCCATAGGAGGAGAAAGGAAGGAAGGAGGGGGTGTGGAAGGAGTCATAGTCTATTAAAGGGTTGAAAATAAAACTATGAGCTGGGCGTGGTGGCTCACACCTGTAATCCCATCACTTTGGGAAGCTGAGGGCAAGAGGATTGCCTGATCCCACGGGTTCGAGACAAGCCTGGGCAACTTGGCAAGACCTTGTCTGTACAGTAGTCAAAAAATTAGCTGGGCGTGGTGGCTCATGCCTGTGGTTCCAGTTGCTTGGAAGGTGGAGGTGGAAGGATTGCCTGAGCCCAGCAGGTCGAGACTGCGGTGGCCATGAGCGTGCCACTGCACCCCAGCCTGGGCGACAGAGTGAGACTCCGACTCAAAAAAAACCATTGAAAAGTGTATATAAAGCTTCCCTTAAACAGTGTAGAGAAAGGAGGGAGGTGTGACTGAAAGTTGAGAGCAGACTGAGGTTGCTTCGCTGTTTCATTGACGTCGACTCTGATTTCGGGTCCATGACAATAAAGGAAACCCCGACAGCAACCACTAAATTAGCGTTGTTGACATTCCCACCGAGTTAGTTCCCCTACTTCTTAATTAGGCCTTTATTTTAGACGTGTCTCTGTATTTTAATTGTACCCAATTATATGAAATTGCATATGCTTAGTTCATTTCATTATGGCTATGAGAGAAAAGCACTCTGCCAGGAAGGAGACTGCAGACTTTCCACATGTTCTCTGTGCTCTTCTTGCCAGCTGCTGGTATGTGGAGGAGAAGTCAGACTCATACTCAACATTTCCCCTTCTCAACAGCGGGGTCCTTGTAGTACCAGTTTTTTGGGGGTTTTTGAGTTGGAGTCTCACTCTGTCGCCCAGACTGGAGTGCAGTGGCCGCTCCCGGCCACCGCAGCCTCGACCTGCTGGGCTCCGGCGATCCTTCCGCCTCAGCCTTCTGAGTAGCTGGAACTACAGAAGCGCGCTACCACGCCCGGCTAATTTTTTTGATTTACTGGTCTCAGGCGGGTCTCCAACCCTAGGGCTCAGGCAATCCACTCACCTCAGCCTCCCAAGGTGCAGGATTACAGCCTGAGCCACCGAGCCCGGCTTGTAGTACCAGTTTTAAATGCTGCTCCTATCGAGAGATGGGGTCCACATCGTCTTAGAACTGGTGGGCTTTTGTGACTGTGTAGATCAACAGCACGGTAACAACAACACACACGATGCGGCGTCTGCGTCACGAAAGGTGACACAGCTTCCACTTGGCTTTTGGGAATACTCAGGCCTGACACCATCCGCTGTCTTCTCTGAGGCCACTATATGAGCAGTAATGCCAACCAGCTCCCAAGGAGTCCATGGGAAAGGCCCTGAGACAGGAGGGAGGGGGGTGGAGAAAGATGCTTGGCCAGCCCCCAGAAGCTTCCGGCTCCCCACCCCACCCCCACACTTCTAGCTCCATTTGCCAGAGAATGGGTGTTGCTTTAAGCAACTATGGGGTGTTCTTACATAGCGATACCAACAGCGCCTCTTCCTTCATTTTGCCTTTCTCTTCCAAACTGCTAGATTCCCGTTCTTGGGATTGACGTCAAAAACGAAGTGGCTCAGGGACTGAGACACAGCATTCAGATGTAGGGTATGGCTCATAGAGTGTAGTGTTGGAACACAGACCCACTGGTCATTCATTGTCTCCAGAACATTCCTTTTATTGTTGTGCGCAATGAAATCTTAGCCCTCTTTTGACTAGCTCAGAAAGGCAATCTTCTCCCCAGTATCCACCATTCAGAATCTTAACAGGTAAAATCAGTGCAAAACAAATTGAATTTAAATTAGTGTGATAGCAAAGGCCTGGGTCTTGGACTCAGAAGTTTCCTTTGAGTTTCTGCCTCATTGTTTGGTTTTGTAATTGAATGGACATCTCTACATCTCTACGTCCTTGATCCTCAGTTGTTCCTCTCTGAACTAACAACACTACTGCTTGTATCTATTTCTCCAGATCGTCAAAAGAATCACATGTGATAGCACAGTTGAAAGCCTTTTGTAAACTGTAATACACTGACCAAATGTAAGCGCTTATTGGTTTTATTGTCACTGAGAAGTTATTCATATGTTTTAGTTTCCTCATCTGCAAGATGGGAATAAGATAATACCACCTTTCCCCTATTCTCATCAAAACACTGCTCTAAATATCTTCAATAATATCTAAAGTCCCTCAGATTGGGGTGAGGGGAGGTCAGGGTGGAACATGCTAAGTAAATAATGAATATCTATTCAACAAACACACGTGCATTGAGCGGTTGCACATTATAGGTACTAAGCTTGGTTCTGGACACACTGGAGTCAAGAAATGGTCCCTCCTCTCAAGGAGCTTACTGTCTAGTGGAACATTATGGATACACTCTCTTTTTTTTTTTTTGAGGTGGAGTCTCACTCCGTCACCCAGGCTGGAGTGCAGTAGCACAGCCACCCAAGTGTCCACCTATGGGGCTCCGGTGATCCTTTTGCCTCAGCCTTCCAAGTAGCCAGAACTACAGGCTACCACACCCGGCTAATTTTTGATTTATTGTAGAGACAAGGCCTCACCATGTTGTCCAGGCGGGTCTGGAACCTGTTGCCTCAGGAAATCCTCTTGCCTCGGTCTCCCAAAGTGCTGGGATTACAGGCTTGAGCCACCGAGCCTGGCCAAAGAGTCTCTCTTAATACAATTTACTAAGAGGCAAATCAGAGAGGGTAACCAAGGTGGGCTCAGGTTGCCTGCAGTGGCGACACAGCATGGCATGGCGGATGTGGAGTCTGCACCAGATTACTTGCGGCTGGACTTGGACCACCTATTGCCTTGTGACCTTGGAAAAGCTTTTACGTTTTCTGTGCTTCAGATCCCTCGTTGGTAATGGGAGAATAATAACCAACTGTATCAGTTTGCTAGAGCTACCGTAACAAAGTATCCCAGACTGAATGTCTTCTGCAAGAGAAATTTATCTTACAATTCTGGAGCAGGAAGTCTGAGATCAAGGTGTCAGCAGGGTTGGCTTCTCCTGAGGCTGCTCTCCTTGGCTTTCAGATGGCCACCTTCACGTGGTCTTCACGTGGTCTTCCCTCTATGTGTCTGTGATCAAATCTCCTTTTATTGAAAGGGCAAGAGTTGTATTGGATTAGAGCCCACCTTGGTTACCTCATTTAACTTACGTCTTGAAAGGCCCTATCGCCAAATATAGTCACATGGTGAGGAAATGAGCATTGAGATGTCAACACTATTGTGCTCAAAGTTTTAGAGAGATCACCAAAGAGTCAGCTCCGATGCAAGTACACGAGGGTTTTTATTCAAGCTCGAGCCTGGGCTCGTGTTTGAAACCGACAGCGGCTTCAGTGACGAGCGAGCCCTGACTCAAGTTAACACGCACATTTTATACATAGTTTTGAGGGGGTGGGGTAGTTTTACAGACTTGTGCATACAGGGTCGGATAAAAACTATATGACGTAGTTACAGAGATTTTGATTGGTTGATTCGAGTCCAATTTGCGCGGGCTCCCGACTTTGTTACTTGTGATGGACAGGTAACTACTAACCGAGCAAAATGCTTAAGCAAGCAGGCAGCAGGTTTGAGATACCGCAGAGCCTGCCTGTCAAGAGGGTGGCTGACGCCGCTGGGTCTGGCGCCACTGGGTCTACTATAATCTAAGTAAAGGAATGTTTGGGAGTTTG
>CAUYQG010045298.1:0-16709 GCA_963574415.1 Tarsius wallacei
CCTGAGCCCGTGGGTTCGAGACCCGCCTGGGCAACTTGGCGAGACCTCATCTCTACAATAAATCAAAAAATTAGCCGGGCGTGGTAGCACGTGCCTGTAGTTCCAGCTACTTGGAAGGCTGAGGCGGAAGGATCGCCGGAGCCCTGCAGGTCGAGGCTACGGTGGCCAGGAGCATGCCACTGCACTCCAGTCTGGGTGACAGAGTGAGACTCCAACCACCCCCCCCCAAAAAAAGGATAGGGAAGCAATATCGTACAAATTTCAGAGTCAGATAAAGGTGGTTCTGAATTCCTGCTCTTTCACTTACTATCTGCCTAGTTTAAGACCAGTTAGTTAACCTCTGAGCTTGTTTCCTTCTCTGCAAGATGGTAATAGTCATACCTGTCTCAGGAACTTAGATACTTAGAACAGTATCTAGCATGTAGTGAGTGCTCAGTAAACAAAATCTAATATTATTCTTAGATAGAGAAGACAGGGGGAGTCATCAAATAAATGCAAAGTTTTAAAGCCAGATTATAAATGTGAGTGGAATAAGCAAGAATGATATGTGTGATATGAAATAGTGTAGGGGTAACAGAGAACAGAGAGAATAAGAACAGAAGGTAAACCCAGCTGAAGAAACGGTGATTAGGGCAGGGGTCATGTAGGGGTACAGGGATTGAAGACGAGACTAGAAGAAGTGAAGGAAGGGGAAAAGAAGGATGTGGACCTCGATGGAGGTAGAGATCCACTTATCACGGACAGCAAGGCTGGGAGGTAACCAGCGATGTGCCATTTGCCATGTGCAAATGATCAGCGCTGGGTCAAGTAAAACAACAGGGGGGAAAGGGGAACATGGGCCTAGAACAGGAGCAATCAACCAAGGTGTGGAGTGTGGGGTGTGGGGGTGAGGTCTGGACGCAGGAGTGAGACCAGCAGGTAGCAGGGTCAGGCTCAGGCTCGCAGACCAGTGAGGCGGTGGAACAGGCCGGTACCGCCGTGGGAACGGGTTTGGGGGCGGGGTGGGGACGGGGGTGCGCGGTCCGAGGAGGCTGACAGGGCCGAGTAAATCTCAGAGCGCAACACCTGACCTGGTTCCCTTCGTCAGCCATATGGAGAGTAGCTAAAAAAAAAAAAAAAAAAAAAGCTGGGAAGGGTTAGGGAGGGACCGGGTAGGCACAGAACTCTCCTCTCACCTCCCACCGCCCGGCTGGGCCCTTCCTGGAACCCAGCGGCAGGTCCCGCCGTCCTGGCCCCGCCTCCTCGGCAGCTCCCTTCCGGGTCACACGGCGAGAGCACGCACGGCCGGGCATCTACGGGTCCCACCGCGGCCCACGCCGAGCGTGGCGCAGAGGCGCGAGCAGAGCATGCGCGCTACCTGCGGGCGGCTGCCTAGGGAGAGGGGAGCGAGGGCACGCGGCAGCCGAGCCGTGGACTCAGGTCACTTTGCTCCTCTCTGCGGGAGTAGGAAGCCCTTTACAGGCTCAGTCAGCTGCGAAGCGCCCTCTTCACTGGATCAGCCTTCCTGGCCCTCATTCTCTCATCATAGCATCCACTCCGATGAAATAGTAACCCACACTCCCACTTTGGGGCTTTCCTTTAACTTCTTCATAGGTCCCGTGCCCATGAGTTTCCCAAACCTCTCAGCAATGTTTTGGGTTAGTTGTGTCACTTTTCCTATTAGTCAAAATTGCTCAACTGCGTTGGCCTAAGCACCTAGTAAAGCCATGCACAGGGAGAAAGTCCTCAGTCCCACAAAATGTTTCTTAAATCATAGAGTTCAACAGCCCAAAGCACCCTTAGCGTGACGGTTTTCACCAAGCATCTAGGGTTGCTTCTCAGAGCAGCAATTTTTGGGGGTTCCCTTCATGTTCGTACTTCCATCTCCATGTAGAAAAACAAGAGCCAAAGACCCCACAGTCTGTGCACAAAAATGATACATTTATTGAAAGAGTATTTTTTTTAATACAAAAGAAAGCTCTGTACATAGGACTGTGACCATGTCCACTATTCCTGGGTCAGCATCCCAGGACAAGTAGAAACCACTGACATACACACCCACATTCACACACACACATTCACTCGGGTGCACACACACACAAACACACACACACCCCAGAGCCACCGAGGAGGGGAAACACCAAGGATCGCTGCACATAAAAATGCCACCTCATCCCTGACACACGCATGTTCTTCCAAGGCCACGCTCACACAACACACATTATAAGCACTTTGCCTGATTCACTCACTGGGTCTGTCTCTTGCGGGAAGGAGAGGAGGAATTCATCAACATCTCCTCCCAAGGGTGGGGAGTGGGGAGTGAGTGAGTAGTGGTGGAGTGAAACAAGAGCAGAGAAAAGGGGCTGGGCAGTTACAGACCTGAGTCCCAAGCTCCCCCATTCTCTGGCCCCTGATTTGCCATGCCCCAGCCTTGAAAGCCACCCATAAGCCCCAGCTATCTCCAGGAGAAAGCCCAGAAAAGTGACTTCCATCTTGGCACCCCAAACTGGGACAAGACAGCAATGGGGGTTAGAGGTTAGGGGGTTCTCAAACATGTCGGCAAATCATCCCCTTGATAACTAGGCTGTGCGTAAAATCTTCCCCCACCCCTTCACCTAATCACAGAAGCAAGCTTGTTCCTACTGAAGGCAGTCACAGGGGTTAATAAAACTCCACCCCGACTGTTGCCCTGTTTCTGAAAAAGCTCCCTTTCTGGATATAGGTGGTGAAGGTAGGCTCTGACACAGGGTAAAAGACCCTCCCCCTTATACTGGCCCACCCTCAAGGTCTACCCCAAAGGGGGCAGAGGGGGGTGGGGCATGGCCCCTGTACAAATTACATAAATACTGAGGTTACACTTAGAAAAATAAAGTCATTTTCTTCAAGGCTTTTTGTCTTAATTTAAAAAAGTTACAGTAGCTGCTCACTCCCTGGGAGAGCTGCCCATTTCTGGCTCCCCTATCGCTGCACTCAGCCCAAGAGCTGCTCCCACTTCTTCTGACCCCCTTCCTGCCTCTCACCCCCTCCCAGACCCCACCTTGCTCACTGCAACTTGGGCCCCAGGCAGCTACAGGCCTGGGGGAGCACAAGGCTGCAATGCCCATGCGTGTGGCACAAATGAAGTCAGTTGCCTATACCTGACACCCTCCCAATCCCACCCCCACATTTGGTCTCCCTTTTCCCTCTCCCTAGCAACAGCCCTAAAGGACAAAAAGAGGCCCAGAGCTGTAGATCCCCCTCCCTACCCCGTTGGGGCATGGCCTGAGGGCCCCTCCCCCGGCTTTCTCCTGGAAACAACCCAGGACCGGGCAATCCCAGAATCTCCCCACCACACTGGTGGACCCCGAGCTCTTGGGGTGGCTCTGTCCCCAGGGGCCCAGCCAGTTCTGGGGAGCCCAAGGGCTCCCCAGGGAAGGGGATTTGGGCAGGGAGGGGGATGAGAAAAACGCCATAAAAAAAAGTTAAATATTTTAAAAATATATATTTATAGATTTGTTTTCACTTCGTCTCCTCAAATAAAAAGTTCAAAATCAACTTTAAGTAAAGCAGCTGGGAGGAGAGGGGGGAAGACAAAGGGAAGAAGAGAACGCTGGTGGTTCCTTCAACCAGGAGGTCCAAGGGAAGCGGCAAGGCAGGGCAGGTGGCCCCAGGAACCTGCCCAGTGCACAGGCCCAGCTACTCAGGAGCTGAAGGGGCAGAGGGCGGCAGCGTGAGGGAAGAAGCCCTCATCTCCCCAGCTGGCTCCCTGAGGGGCAGGGACAGGGCTCTTTTGACCCAGCCTGTGGCAGACACAGTGCTGACCTGAGGTCAGCAAGGAGGCTGGAGAAAGGACCCTCACTGCTTCCTCAGGGGAGGACATGGTGCCCAGTCCCACAGAAGGCCTGTGTGTGGGAAGGTGGGGCACCGTCCCACTGGGTAAGCTAATACTCATGGCAAACATCGAGCCAAGCTGGTGAGGGGAGTTTGATGAGGGAGGACAGCCCCACCATCAGCAGAAATGGGAGGTGGAGCTGGAAGGAGGGGAGGGTGAAGGAGGACGGGTGGAGGCAGGCAGGCCCATTTCTTTGGCTGGAGTGAGAGGGCTCAGTCCTGTGGCTGCCCGCTTCTCCTCCCCGCCTCCATCCTGCGGCCCGTCAACATGTGTGTAAAGAAAACGTGAAAAGGCAACAATAAATAAGTGGTGCCATCCCTTGGGCCATCTGTCCAGGGCGGCGGGCGGATCATTCACTCTTGGTGCTGTGGGCGGCGTCCAGGTTCACTACCTGTAGCTCGGTGAGGTTGCTGCTGCTCCCGGCCTGCTGCCCTATCACAGCCATCTGGAGGAAAGGGGGTATGTGAGGAGATGTGGGGACCGACCAGCCAGCTCAGGCTCTCCCCTGCTTGCCTGCCTGCTATCCACAGGCCTGACCAGAAAAACAGATGGGCTGCCAGGATAGGGATTCTGGCTTTGACCAACTGGTAATGGATTCCCCCAAGGTGAAGAGAAAGAAGTGGCTGTCTGGAATGGGAGGAAAGGTGTCCCCACCTACCTGGTGAAGCTGAACTGCAGAAACAGGGATCTGCACTGTCCCTGATGGTGCTGTCAGGAACACCTGGGGGACGCCACCTACATTGGAAAATCACAGGGGAAACTCAAATTGTTTGTTCAAGAGAAACTTCCAGATATTAGAGGAGTAGTGATAAATGCACAAGTGACTGGGTGAATCTCAGATGTAAATGCCCAAGGGAAAGTTTGCCAGTGTGTCTGAGGGTACATGGATGTCCGTGTGTGTGTGAGCGTGTACATCTAAATGTGTGTATAAGGAAGGAAACAGTCCTCCATATGTCAGCCCTGCGCCTCTACTTACCTTGCTCCTGGACCTGGCTGTGGGACACCTGCATGGTGGATGGTGCCTGGGAGAAGGCATTCAGCACGGTGAGGCTGCCATCAGCCAAGCCTGAGGTGGGGGCATACATCACCGCATGGGGACTAGGGTACATCATGTGGCCACCCACAGTTGTGGGCACGGATGACGTCATGATAGTGGCGGGCAGCGTCACTGGTAAACACAGACACATTTCAGCTTGGTATTGGTCCCTACTGATGCCCCCATTCCACTCCCAGGAATTCAAGACTTCCATAGCCCTCTTGCCACTTCCCAGGTCAGAAGGTAGACAAGATTGTTCTTCTGCTCCCTGTCATCAACTAAGAAAAGTCTAACTTTTTCTTGAATACAACAGCACCAACGTTTCATTGTATCCTACCACACTGTACTATTTGATTGTCTGTCTGCTGAATTCTGTTTCAAGAACCTAATCTTGGGAAAAACAAAGGTTACAATGACTGACCCGCTCTCAGGGAACTCAAACACCCCTTTTAGGCAGCTCCATCATCCCATTTTTTGTTCTCATTCCTCCTCCCTCTTCCTCAATGCACAATAAATAAATTGATCTTTGAAATAAGCACTTTGCAAATGTTAATGTACATATGGTCACCTGGGAGTCTTGTTAAAAATGCAGATTCAGAATCAGTAGGTTTGGGATGAGGCTTAAGATTCTGCATTTCCAACAAGCTCCCAGGTAATGCTGGTGTTCCCAGCCCATAGACCACACTTTGCATAACAAGTCTGTAAATAACAAGAACTTAGATGTAACTATATTTTGAGAGTACTTCATCTTTTCTGAAATAACCAGAGATCCCTGAGGGGAATTATGGCTACTCAAAATGAGCAACACTCTCCCACAAGGAGACAAATAAAGATAAGTCCTTCCTAGTAATTAAGCAACTGCTAGCCAGGCTCGGTGGCTCAGCCTGTAACCCCGTGCTTTGGGAGGCTGAGGTGAGTGGATTGCCTGAGCCCGTGGGTTCGAGACCCGCCTGGGCAACTTGGCGAGACCCTGTCTCTACAATAAGTCAAAAAAATCAGCTGGGCATGGTAGCGCATGCCTGTAATTCTGGCTACTTGGAAGGCTGAGGCGGAAGGATCACCAGAGACCAGCAGGTCAAGGCTGCAGTGGCCGGGAGTGCCACTGCACTCCAGTCTGGGCGACAGAGTGAGACTGCACCTCAAAAAAATAAAAATAAAAAACTACAACCGGTGAGATTTGGGAAATTGCAAGTCTTTTGCCCAAAGCACTCCCAAACCACACACAGCTTGGTTAGCCTGATCTTACTAGCCTGAGGTGTCAGAGAACAGAGTTCAGAGCTGAGAGAATGGCCAAAAAATTACAGGTAAGACTTGGGAAAAAGGCAGAAGGAATAAAGCCCAATCCATGCATATAAAACCAAAGTGTTCCTGCACTATTGAACTACACATATATGTGGAAGACTCCAGGCAGCCCAACAATAAAGCAGCAGTTGAAAGCTGAAAAAACCAAGCAAAATCTCAGCTGCTGCCCAACACAAGGGAGACAAGAGTGTGAAGTCTGACTTGAGCCAAGCTCTCTGCTAGGACTAAAATCTTATTTCAGAAGAATACAACAGAATCCAGAGTCCCTACAATGTATTAGTCATAATGTCCAGTATCCAATAACAAACTCCTAGTTGTAGGAGGAAAAGGAAATTTGTAGCCCATACCCAACAAAAACGCTGTCAATAGAAACCAACTTCACAATGACCCAGATGATGTAATTAGCAATCAAAGACTTAAAATTAGCTATTGAAAGCCAGGATATTATAAACCAGGCTTGGTGACATGCACCTACAGTCCCAGCTACTCAGGAGAATTGCTTGAGCCTAGAGGTTGCAGGCTGCAGTGAGCCATAATCACACAACTGCACTCCAGCTTGGGCAACAGAGCGAGATCCCCACTCAAATGAAATGCAATAAAATAAAATCAGCTCTTATAAATATGTTCAAAGACTTAAGGGAAACAGACACACAATAAATAAAAGGGGTACTTTAGCAGAGAAATATGAAGTACAGAGAAGAAACAAATGGGAATTCTAGAGCTAAAAAAGTTCAATGATTCGCCGGGCTCAGTGGCTCAGCCTGTAATCCCGTGCTTTGGGAGGCTGAGGTGAGCGGATTGCCTGAGCTGGCGGGTTTGAGACCCGCCTGGGCAACCCGGTGAGACAAATCAAAAAATTAGCCAGGCGTGGTATCGCGTGCCTGTAGTTCCAGCTACTCAGAAGGCTGAGGGGGAAGGATTGCCGGAGCCCAGCAGGTTGAGGCTGCGGTGGCCAGGAGCGGCCACTGCACTCCAGTCTGGGCGACAGAGTGAGACTCCAACTCAAAAAAAAAAATTCAATGATTAAAACCAATTGTTCACTAGATTAAATTAACAGTAGATTGGAGATGGCAGAATAGTTATTAAACTTGAAATTAGAGCATTAGAAATTATTCAATCTGAAAAACAGAAAATAATTTGAGGAAAAGTAAGCAGAGCTTTGGAGATCTTTGGGCCAATAACAGGTAATTTAACATATGTGTAAACTGTAGTTCCTGAGAAGAGGAAAAACTGGGTCCAAAAAAAATTGAGTAATAGATGAAAATGTCCCAAATTTTGTGAAGGACATCAACCTACAGATTACAAATGCTCAACAAACCCCAAGTAAAAAAACCACCTCTAAGCATATAATAGTCAAACTACTGAAATACAAAGAATCCAGGTGCGGTGGCTCATCGCCTGTAACCCCAGAACTTTGGGAGGCCGAGGCAGGAGAAGCACTTGAGCCCAGGAGTTCAAGACCAGCCTGGGCAACACAGTGAGACCTCATCTCTACAAAAAAAAATATCAAAAAATTAGCCAGGCATAGTGATGTACACCTGTAGTCCCAGCTACTCCTGAATCTCTTCAGCTCAGGAGTTTGAGGCTGCAGTGAACTATGATTATGCCACTGCACTCCAGTCTGGGCAACAGAGTGAGACCTCCACACAAAAATTAAAAAAGAGAAAATCTTAAATCAACCAGAGAAAAATAACACATTATATACAAAATAAGAAAACACCATTAAGAAAATAAAAAGGCTAGTCTCGGTGGTTCAGCCCGTAATCCCAGCACTTTGGGAGGCCGAGGCAAGTGGACTGCCTGAGACCGCGGGTTCGAGACCAGCCTGGACAACTTGGTGAGACCTCATCTCTACAATGAAGCAAAATTAGCTGGGCATGGTAGTGCACACATGTAGTTCCAGCTACTTGAAAGGCTGAGGCAAAAGGATCGCCAGAGCCTAGCAGGTCAACGCTGGGGTGACCTTGAGTATGCCACTGCACTCCAGCCTGGACGACAGAGTGAGACTCCAAATCAAAAAAAAAAAAAAAAAAGAAAAGAAAAAAGCAAGCAAGACTGGGAGAAAATATTCACAAAACATTTATCTGTCAAAGGCACTTGTATCCAGACTCAACAACAAAACAAAACAATTTGATAATAAAAAAGAAATAACCCAATTTAAAAAATGAATAAAAGATTTGAACACTTCAAAAGGAAGATTTACAATGTCAATAAGTATAAAGTGTTCAACATTTATTATCAGTGATATGAAAATTAATACTACAATGAGATGTCACTTCACACATTTTAGAATGGCTAAAATTAAAGACTAACAACCCTAAGTATAGAGCAACCAGAACTCTCGCACATTGCTGGAGGGAATACAAAATGGTACAACCACTTTGGAAGGAGCTGAGAGTAACCATACACACAGCTGCTCCAGTCCTAGATATTTAGCCAAAAGAAATAAAAGACTTATGAACAAATGCTCAAAAAGCAGCTTTATTCACAACAGTCAAAACTAAGACAGACCCAAAGTTCACAAACAAAAGATTAAATAAACAACTGTGATATAGTCATACACAGAATACTACTCCATAATAACAAGAAATGAACTATGAATCCAGGCATAATATGGATATATCTTACAGACAGTATAGTGGGGAAAAGAAGCTGGACACAAATGAGTACACACTTTATGATTCCATATATATTAAGTTTAAGATAAAGAGAAAACTAAGATTAAAAAAATCAGAACAGGCTGGGTGCGGTGGCTCACACCTATAACCTCAGCACTTTGGGAGGTAGAGACAAGAGGGTTGCCTGAGCCCAGGGATTCGAGACCAGCCTGGGCAACTTGGCAAGACCTCATCTCTACAATAAAAATCAGAAAATTGGTTGGGAATGTTAGCATGCACCTGTAGTTCTAGCTACTTGGAGGCAGAAGGATCGCCTGAGCCCAGCAGGTCGAGGTTGCAGTGGCCGTGATCATGCCACTGCACTCAAGTCTGAGCAACAGAGTGAGACTCTGACTCAGAAAAAAAAAAAATCAGACAAGATAAGTATAAAAAATATGATGAGTTGGGCGTGGTGACTCACGCCTATAATCCCAGCACTTTGGAAGGTGAAAACAAGAGGACTGCTGAGCCCAGGGCTTTGAGACCAGCCTGGGCAACTTGGTGAGACCTTGCCTATATAATAAATAAAAAAATTAGCCTGACGTGATAGAAAGTGCCTGTAGTTCCAGTTACTTGGAAGGCTGAGGCAGAAGGATCGCCTGAGTCCAGCAGGTTGTGCGGTGGCCTTGCACGTGCCACTGCACTCCACCCTGGGTGAAAGACTCCTAACTAAAAAAAAAAAAAAAAAGGATTAAAAATATATATATTATAATGGGTCAAACATACATAGAGTCAAACATGAGAGCTTCAAGTTAAGCAGGAAAACACTTGTAAAGTGAGATTCAATACTTTCTAGATATTAAATTTTACTTTTTTTTTTGAGTCGGAATCTCATTTTGTCATCCAGGTTGGAGTGCAGTGGCACGCTTACGGCCACCACAGCCTCGACTTGCTGGCTCAGATGATCCTTCTGCCTCAGCCTTCCAAGTAGCTGGAATTACAGGCGTGCGCCATTATGCCCAGGTAATTTTTTTAATTACTATAGAGACGAGGTCTCACCAAGTTGCCCAGGCTGTCAAACCCTTGGACTCAGGCAATCCTCTCAACTTCACCTCCCAAAGTGCTGGGATTATAGGCGTGAGCCACTGTGCCTGGCTAGTTTACTTTTATAAAACGTTTTAAAATAACTTCTCGATAGCAGCAAATGTATCTAACTTGATCTGTTTTGGAGAGATCTCAACACCGGTAAAATGTATACAAAAGTTTCTAGAGGAATGACGATAAAGGCATAGGCACTGGCTAATGACAATAAAACTTTAAAAATGGTTCTGATTTCAAATAAAAGAGCAAGAGAATATGGATGTCAGAAGAGGGCATAAGATGAATAATGTGAATACAATTTCAGTGTGAATAATCTTAACCTAGATTAAAATGTAGGATTAATAATATTAAGGATATTGAATATCTTGATACAATGTTGGCCCTACAGTCGCACATTGCTTAATGACAGGATATGTTCTGAAAAATTTGTTGTTAGGTGGATTCATTATTATACAAACATCACAGAGTGTACTTACACAAACATATGTAGATGGTATAGCCTACTACACACCTAGGCTATAGGGCATGGCCTATTGCTCCTATGCTAGAAACCTGTACTGCTATGCTGAATACTGCAGGCAATGATCATACAATGCTAAGTATTTATATATGTAAACATAGAAAAGGTACAGCAAACATATGGTTTAGGGAACACTTATTCTATTTTATGGAATGAAGTGTTGCTAAATTCTAGAACTGCAAATAAAGTCAATTTTAAAAGAGTGTATATATGTATGTGTGTCTATATGTATATTCACACACACCATTTAATGGATAAAAAAATGGTACATGTGTACAGGGCATTTACCATGAATGGAGTTTGGAGGACTGGAAGTTGCTCCGGAAGAAATTACTGAGTGGTAAGTGAATGTGAAGATTTAGGACGTTACTGTATACTATGGCTTTATAAACACTGTACACTACACCAAATTAATTAATCTTAATAACTTTTTTACTTTATAAACTTTACTTTTTTTATTTTTTACTCTATAAGTAATAAAGCTTATTTTAAAACATAAACACATTGTACAGCTGTACAAAAATATTTTCTCCGTTCTTATTCCATAAGCTTTTTACTACTTTAAAATTTTTTATTTTTTTTATTTTTTAAACTTTTTTGTTAAAAGTGACACAGACACATACAATGGCATAAGCCTATACAGGGTCGGGATTATCAGGATATCAGTATTTTTCAGCTTATACTCTTATGGAACCATCCACCACTGTACATATATAGTCCATCAACGACCTACACATCATTATGCAGCACATGAGTACATTTTAAACTTGGGGTTTTTACTTTGCTATTCATTTTTTATTCTGGCTACAGTAACTGCCCTATGCTAATTTTCTCTTAATGAAATACCTTTATATGGGGAAAACATAATAAAAGAAATTCCAGCAGTCATTACCTTGTCCTGAAGTGTTTGCTGCCATTTTCCTATTGTGTCCGGTGGCAACTGGTCAGCACTTCACAATCACCTGTAAAAAAAAAAAAAAAAAGCATACATACATATAAGATGCACCATACTTTATTTTCTATTTCTTTATTTTTTGAGTCAGGGTCTCACTCTGTTGCCTGGGCTAGATTGCAGTGGCATGATCACAGCTCACAACAGCCTTGACCTCTAGGGTTCAAGCGATCCTTCTGCCTCAGCCTTCCAAGTAGCTGGGACTACAGGTATGTGCTACCATAGTCTGATTTTTTTATTTTTGGTGGAGACAAGATCTTGCCATGCTGCCTAGGCTAGTAGTCTAAGAACTCCTAGGCTCAAGCAATCCTCCTACCTTGACCTCCCAAAGTGCTAGTTTCAGGCATGAGCCACCACACCTGGCCAATGCACCATACTTTAATCACAAACCAAAAGCTGTCAGGAACAGCTAGTCTTTTTACAATGAAATATTCACAGTTTCTTAATCTCTTCAGCAGGATGGATATGAAAAGCACATGGACTTAAATTACGAATTTAAGTGCCTCAAGCATTTAATTAAATAGTGTTAAGGTAACGTTTATTCTTGTAAATGTTCATACCAACGTTTAGCATTACTCTTTTTTTTTTTTAAAGAGCAACAGAGCATTTATTTCTTGCTGTAGGCAGCCAATTGGAAATAAATTACAATGATTTATTTTTGTGTAATATAACTGAATAAAAGCAACACAAACCATTAAAAATAGCATTTCACAGTTGCTGGCCCTCAGTGAATCTCAGGATGCTCTTCCATTATGACATAAGTTTAATAAGAGTAGGGACCACACTGATATGGTTCAATACAGGACCCCCAGTCCCTGCCACATAAAGTATCTGTTGAATGAATGAATGAGTCAGTGAATAACTTGAGCATTACTCTCTTTTTAATAAATACTATTAGGTTGTATTTACAAAATACTACCAAATATATCAACCAATTAACAAAGTCAATGCGATCACAGTGCTAGGAAGAAAAATCACTCATCTGTAGTACCTCTCCATTCACTTAAACACATACCCTGCAACTACTGTGTACACTGAAAGCTTAAAAAAAGGGTGTCTAACGTTTATCAAGTACTATACCTACTTTGTACCATACACTGTAAGATGCTCGAAATGCGTTCTTTTATTTATCACCTTTTTGTAGATGGGAGACGGTCCCTAGAGTCACAAAGCTAGAATACTTTGGGCTGCTGGATTCCAAACTCGGTGCTTTCCCACTAGGCCCTGGGGAAATCCAAGATGAGCGAGACCCGATTCCTGCTCCCAAGGAACAGAGACTCCGGTGGGAAAATAAAGTCTTATTCAAGCAACCATACCGAAAAAGCTTAACAAATGCGCTCTTCAAAAGTCGTGAACAATGCCCCCCAGGCAAATAATTGATTAGACTGGAATGCTGAGAGGTGCCGTCTAGGTACGAGAGCTAGAAAACAGATGCCGGCTTTTAACCGGCAAGTCGTTCGGTGACTCCTGCGGTTGAAGCACAGGGCGAGCAAAACCAGATTCAGACTAGAGGACAACCGGGCCGTCTTGCGGCAGGGAACGTTAAGCCGGGATGTGACAGGGCTGAAGCGGCGTCCCAGAGGGTCCCTATCCGCGGGAGTGGAGTGCCGGCTGCGCTCGGGCTGCGAACGAGACCAAAGAAGGAAAGGGAAGCGAGAGATGTTTGGTGGTAAACTCAGATGGAAGGCCGCTGCCGCTGCCCTGCAGCAACAAAGACGGCGGAGGCAGGTCAGCGCCGGGGCCACATTCCTCTATTCCCCGGCGCCGCCAGGCTATTCTACTTACCGGGGACGCGAAGGCGCCGGGGATTGCTTTGCCCTCCGATCGCGGCTCTTAAGGGGGGCGCGACCACTTAGAGACAGGCAAAAAGAGCGCAACGCGCGGCACTACAACCTTCCCGCCCCCGCTGCTCTTCCTCCTCCTGACTGACGCGCGCCCTAATGAGCGGAAGCCCCGCCTCCCGGCTGGACCCAACGCCCCACCGCCCACAGTGATTCGCCCCTAACGACTGCCTCAGTGTAAGCGTCACTTCCTTTCCGAAGAGTGACAGTCGAAGAGGCTCACGGGAGATGCAGGCAGTACAGGTGGGGGCGGGGCCCGAGGGTGGGGCGGGACTCAGGGCGGAGGCGGGGCGGAGCTACTAGGCAGGGGCGGGATGGAGAACAACTGGGTCCCTAGCACCGAGATTGCGTTTTTGTCAGGATCGGTTGCCAGAGTAAAGCCACTCACCGCGCTGGTCTTGCGACAGTGCGAGTCCACGTAGGCTAGGCATCGGAGGCGAGTCTTCAGAGGCTGGGCTTGCTTTCAAGCCTTAACAACCATCTCGGTTTTCTCGTACACACACAACACACACAAATTGAGGGATATTTTTCGTCTACGGTGTACATAATTATATACAAGAAAAGCACTAAACACAGGGAAGTCTTTACTACTATGCAATAATCTATATTTAAGAACTGGGTGTGCCACATCTCAGAGAACCAAGACTCTACTCGTGGCATTACCAGATGCCTGATTCCAGCACAATAGATCTACACATCGCCATTAGAGAGTAACCTTACAACCGGGCGCGGTGGCTCACGCCTGTAATCCCAGCACTTTGGGAGGCGGAGGCGAAAGAATTGCCTGAGTCCAGGGGTTCCAACTTGGCGAGACCTCGTCTCTACAATAAATCAAAAAATTAGCCGAGTGAGGTGGCTCGCGCCTGTAGTTCCAGCTACTTGGAAGGCTGAGACGAAAGGATTGCCTGCACCCAGCAGGTCGAGGCTGCAGTGGCCGTGAGCGTGCCATTGCACTCCAGCCTGGGCGACAGTGAGACTCTACTCAAAAAAAAAAAAAAAAAGCTATCCTTACATTGATGAGTGTTCAAATTTCAGTTTCTTAACTTCTTCAGAAAGATACATTTTAAAAGTACACAGATAAAAATCACAAATTTAAACTCTGCAAGTGCCTCAAGTATTTAATTAAATAGAATGGATAATACATTTGAACATATGTTTTTAATAATCAATGTTTGCTCAAGAATAAGTGGTGCACAATATTGTGCATGGATCAATGACTAAAATAATTACTTCAATACCAAGCATTTATTTACTCAGTACCAAGCACTTATTTACTCTACACCAAGCAGTTATTGAGTACCTTCTATGATGCTAGGTGCTTGCTGTGCATCTTCTTTCGTCTGTCATTCCCTGATTTATATATGAAACTCCAAAATGTTGTGTTACTTACTCTGTGTAAAGTAGGAAGCTGAGAGTCAAAGCAAAAGGTCTGCCGGATGCTAATGCCCATATTCTTCTTTAAAAAAAAAAATTTAATAGAAGTCTCAATCTGTCGTCCAGGCTGGAGTGCAGTGGCACACTCATGGCCACCGCAGCCTCAACCCACTGGGCTCAGGTGATCCTTCCACCTCAGCCTTGCAAGTGGCTGGAACCACAGCTGTGCGCCACCATGCCTGGCTAATTTTTTTGATTTATTGTAGAGACAATGTCTTTCCAAGTTGCCCAAGTCGATCTCGAACCCCTGGACTCAGGCAATCTTCTCGCCTCTACCTCCCAAAGTACTGGGATTACGCACGTTAGTCACTGCGCCCGGCCTCATATTCTTAAGTCTCACACATTGTCTCTGCTCTGAAGAAGAAATTCCTTCTTCAGACCAGCTCTTTCTAACTACTTTAGTCCAGATATAAAGCATAATATCTGAGAATTTTGAAGGTAGGCTAGGAGCTCTTTTCAGTTAAGAGGACTTTGTAAGTCCTAGTATGACTAAAAAGATAACAGACATCTATATGGCTGATACAACCTTCGGATAATTTTTTTGTTTTGTTACCTGGGTAGACAATATAGAAACTAGGGCACAGAAAGTTCCAGACAAATCCCAAATGGACATTCTGAACAAAGCTTCTTTAAGGAGGGGGGGGGGAAAGAGTTCTACCCCCAAAACAACATTTTGTAATTTTCTTGCAAGTTCAGCCGCCCAGGGTAAGGGGACTTTATAAGGAAAAAGATAAATTTAACTTGCTGCTGATTATCTTGTCCTTTACTTGGTGTTTAGCCCTTGAAACCCTTCTACTTTTCCTGAGAGTTTTTGAAACTTCTGCCTCCCAAGAATTTTAACACAGTGGCTAATAGTGCTTAATAGTGAATACAAATCCCAGCTTTGACACATAATGATTGTGAGCCCTAATTTAACCTTTTGGTGCCTCAGTTCTGTCATCTATAAAATGGGAATAAAATAAATGAATGACTATATGCAAATCACTTGGAATAGCACCAGCACATAGTAAGTACTCAATAAATGTTGGCTATTAGTATTGTTATAAACAATGAAAGATCTATGTTTTACTGGATATCTTGGTACTTGGTCATAGGTCAGCTGATAAATATATGGATTCTACATACATACTAGGGGAAAGTCCAAGACAGAAGGAGAACAACCCAGTGGCCCTATAAACTGGTAATGAAATGTCAGGTAACAGCCAGGCTTGATGGCTCAGCTTGTAATCCCGCGCTTTGGGAGGCTGAGGTGAGTGGATTGCCTGAGCCCGGCGGGTTCGAGACCCGCCTGGGCAACTTGGCAAGACCTCATCTCTACAATAAATCAAAAAATCAGCCGGGCATGGTAGCGCATGCCTGTAATTCTGGCTACTCGGAAGGCTGATACGGAAGGATTGCTGGAACCCAGCAGGTCGAGGCTGCGGTGGCCGGGAGCGGCCACTGCACTCCAGTCTGGGCGACAGAGTGAGACTCCAACTCAAAAAAAAAAAAGAAATGTCAGGTAACAGCCTGTGAATTGCTTCATCCTGAGACCACTGTGTTTATAGATTTCAATGTCAAAGTAGGGAGTTCAGAATAGTCCCTAATTTCCCATGCAAACCACCCTAGTCCCCTTTTGGTATTCTGTGATAAAATATTAATGGGAACGGCATTAGGCAAAACAGCCTTTAAAACCAGGTGTGTAGAAGTTTGAGACAATTACTATATTTTTTATCTATTGCCATGAAACAAATCACCCCAAAACTTGGCAGTTTGTAACCATAAGCATTTATTATCTTACAGTTTCTGAGGGGCATGAATCTAGGCAGTCCAGATGGATGGTTCTGGCTTAAAATCTTTGCTGAGGTTTCAGTCAAGATACTGGCTGGGACTAAAGTCATTTGAAAGCTTGACTGGGTAAAAGGATCTGCTTGCGAGTGAGCTCATCCTAATGGCAGGAGACTTCTGTTCCTCACCATGAAGGTCTTCCTATAGGGATACTCATAACATGGCAGCTCACAGCCATAGCAAGTGATACAGAGTGAGAGAGAACAGCCAAGACAGAAGCCAGTGTCTTTTATAATCTAATGTTAGAAG
>CAUYQG010045314.1:0-24144 GCA_963574415.1 Tarsius wallacei
TAGACCAATGAAATAGAATTGAGATTCCAGAAGCAAAACCTCAATTTCTCAACCAACTCTTCTTCGATAGACTCCACTACCCACTACTGGGGAGAGGAGAACCTATTCAGTAAATGGTGCTGGGAAAACTGGCTGACCAAATGCAGAAGATTGAAACAGGACCCCTACCTATCCCCATACACAAAAATTAACTCTAAATGGATCACAGACCTAAATGTAAAACCTCAAACAGTAAGAACCTTAGAAAATGCAGGAGACAATCTTATGAAAGTTGGAAATGACAACCAATTCCTGATCAAAATTTGAAGTGCCCAGGCCATAAGAGATAAGATAGACAAGTGGGACCTCATTAAACTGACAAGCTTCTGCAAAGCCAAAGAAACCATCAAGAGGGCAGGGAGACAGCTCACAGACTGGGAAAAAATATTTGCCAACTCCATGTCTGACAAAGGCCTAACATCAAGGATCTATAAGGAACTTAAACGTGCTGAAAAGAAAGAAAACAAACAGCCCCATTACAAAGTGGGCTAAAGATATGAATAGACACTTCTCAAAAGAAGACATACGAGCAGTCAACAGAAACGTGAAAAAATGTTCAGCCTCCCTAGTCATCAAGGAGATGCAAATTAAAACTACACTGAGCTACCACCTAACTCCGGTCAGAATGGGCATCATCAATAACTAAAAAAAAGTTTTTAAAAATACAATTAAGTCTGACAGTGAACTGACGCTTGTGGAATTCACTAGTATCAAGTTGTCTATCATCCTGAAATAACTGCACTGAGAGAATGATGCAGTGACCCTTTGAGGACCCAAGTATGGTGCTGTCTCAGTGGTAACATCTTACTGTTCATGGGTCTGGGGAATCAAGACATGATAATGGAAATGTCTCCTCTATTACCCCACATAATTCACTAACACATTTTTGTTGCTTTCTGTCTCTATATATGTGATCTAAAAGTTTAAGTCCCAAGGAAGTAAGGATAACACCAAGGGTCATATTGCTCCATGTAATTGGGACCAGTGGGATATGGAATGTGGAATCTGCCTCCGTTGGACTCCTCATGCCAGTAAAACCACAGGGAAGGAAGAGGATTACTCTAATGACTGTGCTGATTGATCCTGAGTAGAAAGGAGAGATTGGATTGCTGAGACACAATGGGAGTGAGAAAGAGTGCGACTCCAATACGTAAGATTCCCTGGGCACAACTTGGCATTCCCATGTTTGTGACAAAAGTTCATGAAGGCCGGATGCGGTGGCTCAAATCTGTAATTCCAGCACATTGGGGGGGCTGAGGCAAGAGGATTGCCTGAGTCCAGGGGTTCAAGACCAGCCTTGGTAACTTTGTGCGACCTCGTCTCAAATAAAATAATAAAATAAAATAAAATAAAATAAGATAAAATATATATTTATCCGGGCTTGGTAGCATGAGCCTGTAGATCTGGCTACTTGGAAGGCCGAGGAGGAAGAATTGCCTGAACCCAGCAGGTTGATGCTGGGGTGGCTGTGAGCATGCCACTGCCCTCCAGACTCGGAGATGGAGTGAAACTCCAACTCAAAAAAAAAAAGTTCGTGAAAAAGTACAATAATTAAATACAAAAAGGACTGCAACCATCCAGACTTTTCAGGAATAAAGGTTTGCAATACTTGACCAGGAAAGGAGCCTTGATCACTTTGCTTGTGTCCTGAAGGTAAAGAGAATATGAATGGACAGTGGAAGAAGGGAGTTTTAAATATCATCCATGACTTCATGCTAATTAGAGAAATGAAGGCTATAATAATTAAACAGTACTACTTTCTTATTTTGACATAAAATATTTCTGTATATGTAATCAAATTATTTTATATTTATTTTTCAATATTCCATTTCCCTGCCTCCTAGTAATCTTGTGTCTTAGGATTTTTTTTTTTTTTTTTTTTTGCAGTGTATCAAAAGATGCAAGAGAAATCACTCAAAGATAGATAAAAGGAGGCATGAGAGTTTACAGAACATTTTGGGGAGAGGTTAGCATATTTGCATTTGTGTGAAGGGTAGTTGAATCATATTATGCAGAATCATGATTTTACTACTGTCTTTCCTAAGAAGTTAGGTATTGTTAAATTAAGGGTGAATAGATATGTGACATGTTGACGGGGAATTTGGTGGCTTTGTACTGAGTCAAATTAGTTAATATTTTGCAGTATTTTCTTTTTCTTTTACTGTGTGGTTTTGATTTAGGTTGACCACAAAAAAAAAAAAAAAGTGTATGAGACCTGGAAGCAGAAAGTGAAGCAGCAGCCATTATGCTGTGAAGGCATCATGAAATTCCTGCATGCTGGGATTCATCTGTTGTTCTCCTTGTTTTGCTGGGGCTGTAGCCAGGTGTACAGTTCCTCTAACACCTGCATACCATGGTAGCCCTTAGCTACCCTGAGTCCTGGGACAGGTGCACATGTAGCTCTGTAGCTAAGGGGCCCATTTCTTTAGCTGGACATGTGAATCTCTTGAGTTTGTAGGTGGTGGGAAACAGACCTGAGTTCCAGTTTGTCCATGCACATTTATGTTTGTTCTACTTATCCAGAAATGCATCTTCAGCTTTTGTTCCTTGCTATCTCATAGCAACTTTACAAACCCTATGGATGCTGAGAAATCAGTTTTCCACTGATTTCCTGATCAGCTCTCAGAATTTTGTTAAGACCAACTCCCTATGATAAATCCAGTACTCCCTATCCTTCATGGTGGATTTGCTTTTCTATCAAACTGTCACTTATACAAATAATATAGATAAAAGTTTGCCTAACCTAAAAGGGAGAGATAAAAAATATATATATGAATGAAGAAAACAGACCTAACAATTGAAACGGGACATTTTAAGAAACATCAAGAGAAGATTTTGAAAAACTCTATGTGAAAAATATAAAAATCTAGATGACATGAATAATTTTCTAGAAAAATATTTTTTAATGACTCCAGAAAGCTTAACAATTTCCATAAAATAAATAAATAGTTTACAGCAAGTTAACTTGGATCTTCTGCATAAAGCATCCAACTGAAATAGTTTTTTAGAATAAATCAAACTTTAAGAATAAGGTAATTTTGGGGGGGTTGGGCGATGGGATTAATGGTGATAAATATCTTCCTGGGGATGGGGAGACACCTTTTATCATCAAGGGTGCCTGAACGAAGCAATTTTGTATGCCTAACCCCTAACTGTACCCCATAATACCATAATAAAAAAAATTAAAAAAAATAAAAATAAAAAAGAATAAGGTAATTTTGATGATACTCAGTCTTTGAGAGCAAAAGTTCGCCAACTTTTCTCTGTAGAAAACCAGATCATAGTTTCGTCATTGCAGGACACATAGTGGTCTCTAACACTTTTTCTCCTTTTTTGTTGCTCTTTTTAAATTTTTTACAATTCTTTAATAATAAAAAAATAAAAACAAACAAACAAAAAACTTCTCAGTCTGAACCCTTACAAAAACAGCTCGTATCCTGGATTTGGCCCAGAAGTCACAGTGTTCAAGCCATGTTCTAGAGGATATATAAAGAAAAATAAAACACAGGTTTTTTTCACATATATTTTCTGAGCCCATCTATCTGTTGATGGACATTTTGTTGTTTCCATGTCTTGACAATTGTGAATAATGTTGCAGTGGATATGGGAGTGCAGGTCTCTCTTCCAGATCCCGATTCCATTCTTTGGAATTGTACCCATAGGTGGAATTGCTGAGTCATATGGTAGTTCTATTTTCCAAGTTTTGAGGGTTCTCCATACTGTTTCCATAGTGACTGCACCATTTCACATTCCCACCAACAGTGTAAAGGGTTCCGGTTTCCCATACCCTTGCCAACACTTGTCATCATTTACAAAAAATAATGGCTATTCGGCCATAAAAAAAGAAGAAAATAATACCATTTTCAACAATATGAATGAACCTAGAGGCCATAATGCTAAGTGAAATAAACCAGTCTTAGACTAAAAAGGACAAATACGGCATGATTCCACTTATATGGGTAACCTAAAATAGTCAGACTTATAGTTGGAGAAAAAATTGTTTCAAATCTTTTAAAAGAAGATCATTTTGATGATAATTTTATTCACTATGAATAAAAAATTTTAAATACCGAATAAAATACTAGAATCTAGAATCCTGAAACATATTCCAAGATTGATATAACATGATGAAATCAAGGATATTTTCCTCCCAAGAAGGCTGTGATGGTTTGGTTTCAAAAGATATATAATTTATTATAATATTTTATGGAGAAAATCATATGTTCATTTCCAAAAACGTTAAAATTATTTGATAAAATAGAACTCTCATTCTTGATGTTTTAAAAAAAACCACTATGTTGAAAATCCAAGAGAGTTTCCAGAAAACTCCTTCAAACAATATGATTTATTAACAAATAACCAAATATAAAATTAATATCACCTTATAGTACAAAAGTTGACAAATTTTACCACATAAAATTATAAAGTTATAAAATTTAAAAAAATCACTCTGAACAGACATAAAAGACAAACTAAGAAATAAGAAAGTTATGCAAATTATGTAATTAAAAAAACACCCTAGTATATAAAAAGATTCAAGAATTTGGTAGGAAAAAGACCAACCATCCAATGGATATAAGGGAAAAGGACATAACTACACAGTTTGTAATTATAATTAAAATGAATAGCCCTAAAATATAGAAAACTTACTCAATTTCAGTCTTAATAAGATAAATGCATATTAAAACTCCATTAAATAGTTGAGTAAGCCGGGCTCGGTGGCTCAGCCTGTAATCCCGCACCTTGGGAGACTGAGGTGAGTGAATTGCCTGAGCCCGTGGGTTCGAGACCCACCTGGGCAACTTGGCGAGACCTCATCTCTACTATAAATCAAAAAATTAACCAGACGTGGTAGTGTGCGCCTGTAGTTCCAGCTACTTGGAAGGCTGAGTCGGAAGGATTGCCGGAGCCCAGCAGGTCGAGGCTGCAGTGGCTGGGAGCGGCCACTGCATTCCAGTCTGGGCGACGGAGTGAGACTCCAACTCAAAAAACAAACAAACAAACAAACAAATAGTTGAGTACCCACCAGACTGGCAAAATTTTTAGACATTTGACTATATAATGTTAGTGGGACTTTGAGAATACCGGTCCCTTCTTACATAACTGGTGGATAAAACACATCTTCAGAGGTCAATTTGGCAAAATATATAATCTTCTCATTGCCTTTACCCTGTTATTTCACTTGTAGGACTTTATCCTATATGTATGCATGCACCTGGATGGCATAACATGTATTCAGGATATTATTTAGAGGAGATGACTCAACAAATGATAGCCTTGGTCTTGGCTATTGTGCTAAATTTTGAGACTTTGTCAGAGCAGGTTAACACAGTTTGTGAAAGTATGGAGTATTTCTTTTCAACATTCTTCATGAAAAAAGATCAAGTCTTACTTCACTTTGAATGGACAGCGGCATCCATTTACCCCCCAAGGCAACTGAATTTTAGGGAAATCACTCTACTTCTTTCTGATATAATATTTTCCATCCACGGTTTGTTGAATCCTTGGATGTGGAACATAGGTATACTGAGGTTTGACGGTATTCATTGTAGCAGTTTGAGACTATAGCTTATGCCAATAGCTCTCCTGTATTTACTTTTTAAATTTAATTTTAGAGTTGAGAGGTACATGTGAGAATTTGTGACATAAGTAAATTGCATGCAGGTGAAGTTTGGGCTTCTAGCGAGCCCTCCCTTTCCCTGGTAATGGACATATTCTCCTGTTTTTATAGCCCTCTCTGTTTGAATTTTTAAAATAAATGGTGTCCAGTCACCACCTTGAAAAGTCAATGACAGCATGGAGGGCTTCGGGAGCTGGAGTGAATCTAAGCAGTGTAAGGGGTGGACTGTGGCAGACACTGTCAACCCCTTACCCTTGTGTGTTCCAGGAATATCCCTCAACCAATGACTAACAGAAGTTTATATACAAATATTCAGCCCCTTTGCCTGTTGTGTGAGTTACTTCTAAGGCACATTGGTAACATTCACTTCCAGAGTTCCTCCTTGAAGATTACATTCCTATAGCCTGCAATGGTTACTTGCTTGATAATACACACTTCATTGGCTGCTTTTCCTTTTTGGCTTGCTTCTCCACTCTCTACCTATGTTTTCATCCTATTCCAAATAGACTGCTTATACTTGAATATCTGTGTTGGAGTCTGCCTCTGAAAGAGCCCAAATGAAGGTAGGTCTTAATTCTTGTTTTGATTGACGTATGCCTTTTGCGTGTCTGCATTCCTCTAGTTCGGGTGGAGCTGTCATTTGGTTGTTTGCAGATCTCTGATGAAACCCACAGTAAGGTTTCTTATACAGAAACTTCCTTCCCTCCAAAGTAGAAATTCTAATGAGTAGATTACATTGAGATTTTTGGTTTAACAGAAATACTGGCTCCAAATTTCATCTGCAAGATTAGTGAAATGCCATCAAGTAGAAATCTATTTGAGTTACAAAAACAAATACAATGTAGTCTTAGTAGTGAGACGGAACCAAGAGAAGTTCAGGGTAAAAGAAGCGTACTTTCATTCTGAAATGCCCTTTATGCTTCTCTTTGATGAAACAATGTCACCCAATTTCAAGGTTAGCACAGCTTCTCTCTCTCCAAAGAAACCATCCATTACATCCAAGTTTTGGGGTCCTCTGATTCTAAATCCCTAAATAATATATTTCCTGTGCCAGTCATTTACCATACAAGAATAGAAACATAACAGTACACTGAAAATATAGGCTGTGAGTTCCATTTCCCCAAATTATATATAATAACCTATTATGCTCTTTCCTGAGAGTAGGTTGAGGCATATTTCTGTGTCTTTCCCCATGCTGTAAACATACTGATCAGGCATTTAAAGTTTTTCTAATTCTTTTTTCACTCATTAATTAAAGCACAGTATGTTGATGAAGATTCAATCCATGACTCTGATTATGCTCTAATCTTAACATACTTTACAGTAAAAACTATTAGTCTCTGAGCCAAATTTTATTCTTGGATCTTCTACAGCTAAAGAAAAATAATACCAGCTTTTCATAACTGGCATCCTCCTCCGTTTTATGGCCTTTTCTGGATGTCCATAGCTCCCTGCTTTGCGCAAAGGGTCACTCTGAGGCTAACTGCAAAATGTGCTTTAGGATTCCATGAACACCTTGGGCGAGGGCAAAGGAGATGGTGATGATTACTTAACTTCAACGTATTACTGATATTAAAACCTATATATCTTGCACCACATTAGAGGACAGTACCTAAAAACACAATTGATAGCATCGTCTTAGCAGCAATTAAACTCTAAAAAGCACAAAGTGAGCATCTTCATTTTAAACCCAATTGTATTTTCTATCGTCAATCTCCCTCAATTCCACTCATGAATGACCTGCTCTCAGTTATTATACACCATAGGGATGCTCTGGTCCCAGAGTAGAGAAGCTATTGGTGTACAATAGATCAAGCATTAATGTGTGACTATGACTCAGTCTTGTGGGAATATTGGATTCTACCCATGCAAGTACATTTTGAAAAAGCCATGCAAAAAATCATCAGTGGTGACATCCTGGCCTTTTTAGGTAAGATCAAGCAAAGAAATTATCAGTGACTTAAGGCAACACCCAGTTATAAAGAAGGCAGTAGTTTTCCTCTACCTCATGTGTTTTTCTTCATGTATTTTAGTGATTGTAAGATGCTATATGTCAGATGATAATGTGTATTTTAGTCATTTTTAATTTAAAGAACAGCACCAAAGCTACTCAAAACAAAGAACCTTTCACATCTTGTCATTCACTTTCCCTGTGCTGTAGCCACCTACTGTATAGACAGAATTCTGCTTCCCCATGTGCTATTAGGCTAATCTTTAGCACTGACAGCATTGTTTTGCTTGTGCAAGATTTCTAATGTTTAGTACAGGCATACATACTTCAAAAATGTGTTTCTGCTGTCTTATGCTTTCATTTTCTTTCTTTCTTTTTTTTTTTTTAAGCAGGGTTTAATGAGAGGACAGAAAAACTCCCATAGTGGGAGGGAAACCAAAGGGGTTACCCTGTTTTCATTTTCAATAACTGCACCAAGGCTCGTCAAAGATAAAATTTTTGCTAGAATCGCCTGGTTTTTGACCTTTCAGTTTATTTATATAAAAATGTGCATATTTGTTTGCTAATAACAGTATAAAACCAGATACTTTTAGATAAGATTTGGGGGTAAAACTTAGCTCATTATAGTTTTTATATCATTATTTTCTTCCAGATTAATTACAAGTAGGAACATAAATAAAAGTAACATTTCTTAGAGGTGATTATATATTTCCCTCTCTGCCAACTAAATCATAAAACTTTATTATTAGCATTAATCACTACTTAGAGTGCTAGCCTTCACTTTTTGGCGCCATAGCTCAGAATTATTTTAAATAGCGAATATTAATAATATAAAATTTTGAATATGATTTACTTTATAGAAAGTTATCAGGAATAAAGTCAGAATGTGCACATTTTCCTGAAGCCACGGCCATCTGTCCCGGCCACATTGATCTTATCTTCGTAGACAGAATCACTCATCTATGTAGCAGCCAATGGATGGTAATTAAAGCCACATTAACGGCAATAAAGCAAAAAAAAAAAAAAAGGTAAAAGAAAGAAAATCCCCTTCATACTGATGCATGAAAATGACCCCATCTTTACTCTCTAGACTACATACATAAACTTGAATTCCAGAATGTTCTTTCCTTATCTTCCTACAGTCTTTATTCTGTTCTGGGTCTGTTAGACTCTCTAGTCATTTGAGTAAAAACCCTTATCTCCTACCTTCTGATGGTTTTCCACAATAAATGCATTACCTCATGTGACATTCATTTATTGTTACACTTTACAAAAAATGTAGATTTTTTTTTTCTCAAAAAGAGTATAAGCTCCTTTATGATACAGATTATTTTGAATACTTCTATTGTATTTTCCACAATTTTTATATGCAGAAGTGTTCAGAGCACAGAATTGATATTTTTATATCTAATTGTTTGAAGTATATGTAAAGGAAAGCATATACCTGTGTTGATTTGTAATGCATTGCTCTTAGTGAGATAAGTTTATTTTGTCAAATATAGTTTATATTTAGAAACTGAGATTGAAGTCAGAAAAATATGTACTGAAAAATGGCTAGGAATAATAATAGTGCGCGTTTTCGGTCACCAATCTGATGATTACGTTTTTCTTTAGAATTACTTTCATCATTTTTGTATATTTACCTTTATGTCTGAAGTATTATGTTTATTTCCCCCAGTAAGCTTCTTATGTGGCTTATCTACATTTGATTTTCATTGATCACAGAATTTAGCCTTGGCATCCCATGTTTCGTATTTGATTTCATAATCAGCAATATTCATGTTATTCTTTTTGGGTTGGAGACAAAATACAAATAGTATATACAAGTATTTGCCTGTATATAACTCCCATTTAGATGTCTTTAAGACTTACATTTTTACTTATTGATATTATATAAGATTTGAGGGATGAAGTCTGCACCTACATTGGTTTCCTTTTTAATTTTAGATAAGCTTTTAATTTTGTTCTATGTTTTCATGCCTTAACTAGAAAAAAGCTCCCCAAATGTCTCATCACATAATCATTTTGCAAATTAATCTTTCCTGTTCAAATTGAGTCTTTCTTAAAACCATTTCTTGTTATCTATAAGCCACACAATCAACAGCTTTTACTCTGAATTCCAGATAACCAACTTAACTCTACAGTCTTGTTCAGTTGAGGGTTTCAATCTGCGAATTACTATCAGCTTGGGAATTTTCCTTGACAGGTCAGTTTCTTAACAATATGCACTTTAACTTTAGGTCTTTTTCTTCTACATATAGCAGTAGAGCAAAGCCCTTACCTATTTCTCCAGGGAATCTAATGCTGCTTCTTAATTTGCCCTGTACACACTGACATCCCTAACTGCTACAATACCATGGATTTTTAAAAAATGAATTATTCTGCATTCTCAAGATATGTGCTCCAGCAGACATCAGATCTCAAGTACCTTCCACCCTTTTCATCAGACACTTTTCTGCTTGCCATTTATAACATAACTTGCATACCACCTCCTCTCTGTTCTCCTATAACACCATTTGCTTGCCTCTCTCAAAGGAAGAAATATACTGCACTGAAATTATCAGCTCTGCATCTATCTCAATTTTTTGAATGTAAGTTATTTAGTGACAGAGATTGAATTTACTAATTTCTGTATTCCAAGCACTAAGTATATAGTTACTCAATATATATGGGCTGAACTGAATTATACATGTGAATGTTGGTTTAAACAAATTAAAAAATGCAGTAAACACTTAGAAAGGTAGTAAACACTGCAGACTCTACAGTCATTCAAGCTGATAATATGATCTAGTTCTCAAAATTATGTGACACAAAATGTAGCTGAAACTCATAATACTTTTTGAGAAACAAAATAACTTTGTAATAACAAAATAACTGTAAAAATAACTACACCTGCCTTTCAGGCTACCGTTTGATTAAGCTACACATTGTTTAAATGAAGCAATGAGGATGTCGGTACCTTCAAAAATATATGCCTATGGATTTAGGGATAAAATGGTTTGAACTTGTACCAGAATATATTTAGATCTTATGCCGGCAGCATACTTTAAGGAAGTTGTTGGTTGTCCAAGTCTATTCATTATGCACTACTCCAAGCATAATGCTTGGGGATATTCAGTGGGTACCTATTTTTTCCCTTTTCTTTTTAATTCCCTTTAAGCTGTTATTTCATAATGCGCTGTGAATTAATTTGTTTTGTAAGCTTTAATTTAAACCTTTCAGTGAAATTGTGATAGGTATTGTGGCATTGAATATAGTGCAAGAAGGATTATTTGACCAAGCAGCCAAAGCTCTTACACATTGAATTAAAAAATCAAATTAATTCACCTTAGTAAAGCATAGACATAATACTGGGGAAAATTCTTTCAGATTAAATAAAGCCTTACATCTAGTGCATTACTATATAACATATATTTTATGAAATAATTTTATATCAAAGAGATAAATAAGTTATATTTTATGCATTTGTTTTTATGTTCTGAATTTGTTCAAATAGCTATTTAGTATTTATGTAATATAAGTCCTAAAAAAGTATATAACCAACCTTTTCATATATATCTAGTTTTATCCTTTTATTCTTAGAAATTTGATTTCAACTTGACAAATTTTAGATAAGCTCTCACTCTGGGGGAACAAATCGTCATATAAAAAAATTAAGACTACTTAATGGATCAGAAATGGATCTTTTTATGTATGTTAATAGTAAAACTTAGAAACACAACAAAGATGACTTCTACTTCTGGCCAAGTTAGAGAAAGCAGGAGTTGATGATTTACCCACTGACATGAAACAGCTAAAATGCCAGACAAAATATATAAAATAATGATATTTTGACATTGTACATTGGAAAATGCTGGGTGGTAGTGTCTAAGAAAGGGGAAATAAGGTAAGCTTAATGATTTTCCTAAAATACTGCCTTTAGAGATGATCCAGTATATGTGCAACACTTGAAGACTTGAGCAGGTGGACCAGACATCTGGGGAGGCCCAGAGAATTGTTATAGAGAAGATCACCAAAAAGAAGAGACATGCACACGCACGTGCACACACACACACACACACGCACACACACACAGAGAGAGAGAGAGAGAGAGAGAGATTGAGAGAGAGAGAGAGAGGGATGTTCCTGAAAAAGTTTTTCTTCTAGTCTTCAGCTGAGTACTGCTCTGCTCATGCGCATGAGGAAACTATTAGAAGTTAAGAAAATCACCAGAAAAAGAGAAGAGGTAATAGTTACTGAAGCCCGGCTAAGCTACTCGGAAGGCTGAGGCGGAAGGATCGCCGGAGCCCAGTCTGGGCAATGGAGTGAGACTCCAACTCAAAAAAGAAAAATAATAATAATAATAATAATAATAATTACTGAAGTCTACATAAGACCAGTAATAGATCGTAATTCCACAAGTTAGTGTGAAAAACATTGTAACTCAAGGGGCATTGTTTAGAATACACCGAGAGGTACTGACTCATAATTGAATAATGTTAGACTAATATGCATGTGATTGTTGTCCCTGAAGGAGATTAGAGAGGGAGTAAAATAAAACGTATAAAGAAATAATGGCTGATAATTTTCCAAATTTGATATAAGTAATAACTCACCTTTTCAAGAAACTCAGTGAACCCGAAACATGAGGAAAACACAGAAATCTGTACCAACAAGCATCATATCAAACGGCTTAAAATAATAAAGAGAAAATTTCAAAAGCTGTCAGTGAGAACAGGTCTAGACCACACAGAGGAACCAGCACTGAAATGAAAGAAGGCTGCTCATCATATGTAGTGCGATTCAGAGTACCGTGAAGTAATACATTTTAATGAACTGAAAGGAAAAAAGGCTGTCAACTTAATATTCTATCCCCAATAAAAATATTTTTCAATAACAAAGGCAAATGTAGAAATTTTTCAGACATGCAAAAGCTGAAAAAATTATGTGTGGAGAAAGGGGAGGGAAGATTAAAAGTGCAGACATTTTCTATGCAATGAAGTTATCATCTTAAAATAGTTAATAATTAGAAAAAAAAATTTTTTTGAAGCCTCATGGTACCACAAGCAAACAAACAAACAAAAAAACATTTACTAGATACATAAAAGGTAGAGAGAAAGTAGGGAAACAATTCCACTACAAAAAAATTATTAAATTACAACAACAAAAAAAAAGACGGCAAGAGAGGAGGAAAAAAACAAAGTACCTAAAAAAAAGTCAGAAAACAATGAAGAAAATGGCTATAGTATGTTTTACCCATTAATAACCACATTAAATGTAAACAGGTTGACTTGTCCAGTCAAAACATGTAGAGTGGCTGGATGCATTAATAAAGAAAAACAAAACAAAACAAAACAAAACCCAACAATAGAATGCCTACAGAGACTCACTTAACTTTTAGGACATACTTAGGCCAAAAGTGGAGTAGATAAAGAAATTTTATGCAAATGGAATCAAAGGAGATCAGGAGTGGCCATACTTATATTGGACAAAATAGACTTTAAGTTAAAAACTGAGACAAAGAATGTCAGTACATAAAGATAAAAGGATCAGTTTTTTAAGAAGATATAGCAATTGTAAATAAATGTGCACTCAACAACAGCACACCTAAATATGAAAAGCAAATATTAACAGATCTGTAGGAAGAAATGGATAGCAATGCAATAATAGTTGAGAACTTCAATACCCCACTTTCAAAAATGAATAGATCATCGAGACAGAAAACTTTAAAGATGAAACTGCATTATTGAGTAACACTATAGGCCTAACAGATATGTATATAGAGGACATTCCATCAAATAGCAGCAGAATACACATTCTTTTCAAATGCACATGGAACATTCTCCAGGATAAGTCATATGCTGTACAAAAAACAAGTCTTAACTAATTTAAAGAACTGGATTCATATCAAATATCTTTTTCTGATCATAATGTTATTAAACTAGAAATCAATAACAAATAAAATTGGAAAATTCACAAATATGTGGAAATTAAACGACATATTACTAAACAACCAGTAGGTCAAAGAAGAAATCAGAAAGGAAATTTTAAAAAGTACCTTGAGACAAATGAAAATAGAAACAACATCCTAAAACTTTTAAGACGTTGCCAAGAAATTCTAAGAGGGAGGTTTATAGTGGTAAACATGTGCATCATAAAAGAAGGTCTTAAATAACCAATCTAATTTTAAGTCACAAAGAACTAGAAAAAGGACAAATTAAGCCCAAATGTATCAGAAGGAAGGAAATAACAAAAATTAGAGCAGATATAAACAGAGAAAATAAATAGAAAAAAATGAACAAAACAGAGTTTTTTTAAAAGATAAAATCAACCAACCCTTATCTAGACTAAGAAAAAAAAATCAGAGAAAAGTGAATAAAATGATACAGTAGATGCCTCAGAGATAAAAAAAATAAGTTCATAAGGGATTATTATGAACAATTATATACCCACAAATTGGATAACTTAGAAGAAATTGATATATTCCTAGAAACATACAACCTACTAAGACTGAATTATGAAGAAATAGAAAATCTAAAGAGGCCAATAACAAGTAAGAAGATTGATTGAACTTATAAACAAAAGATTCCTAACAAAGGAAAGTCATAAGAAAAGTGTCAGTATACCTAAAGTCAGCTGGACTTGGCACTCACTAAAAATCCAAAAGAAAGTAGAAAATGGTTTTATTAAATCCAGGTGCAGCGCATTTATGATGCATGAATTTGAGGAAGTGATTTGTCACTCAAATGGGCAGAGGGCAAGGTTCAGGAATAGGAAATTGAGCCATGCTCAGTAACCCTCTCATCACTCCCGGGAAAAAAAAAAAAAGACCGAATTTATTCATTGACTTGCAAACCCAACTTGCTCTAACTCCTACCTAACTTTTTAGCATCATCTTCTCCCCTGTTCTTTCCTGTGTGGGCCCGAGCTTCACAGGCTGTCTTTCAGTTCCCTAAGTACAACATACTGCCCTCAACCCAGAGCCTTAACAAAGGATGTTCCCTTATAATGCTCTCTCCTCCTCATTTGCTTGTCAATTCTTGCATATCTTTATGTATCAACTAAAGAATGACTGGCTTTCCCTACAACAGGTCACCTCTGATATTTGGTCTTGTTTCTTGGTGACTTTTTTTCATAGAACTTACAGTGGTTTGTAATTATACGTTTCTGTAAGAACACTTGACCTCTGAATAACACGGATTTGAACTGCATGGGCTCACTTACATGTGAATTTTTCTTTTGCGATAGAAGTTAAACCAAGTACGTCTACTTGTCCATCCTCCCTTCCACTCTCCCACCTCCGCCACCCCGAGACAGCAAGACCAGCCTCTCGTACCCCTCCTTATGAGTCTACTCATGTAAAGGTGATGAGCTTGTACACCGTTATGATGACCCAATTCCGTTAGATAATACATACATTTTCCTTACGGTTTTCCTTATAACATTTTTCCTGCTTATTTTATTTTAAGAATACAGTATATAATACATATAGCATACAAAATATGTTAATTGACTGTTTATGTTATTCATAAGCCTTCAAGTCAACAGTAGGTTATTAGTAATTACGTTTTGGCGGAGTCAAGGTTTATACATGGATTTTCGACTGCCTGTGGGATCAGTGCCCCTAACCCCCGTGTTGTTCAACTCAACCATATGTGATCATGTCTACCTCCTCTATTAAACTGTAAACTCCTATATTTATGTATTGTGTCTTCACCATTAAGCTTAGCCGCTGACACAAAGTAGAAACTAAAAACATTTGAGAAATTAATCAGTAACAGAGAAGGGAGAGTCAAGCTCAAAATATAACAACAACACTAGAATGAAAAAAATAAACACAAACATAGAACATTTAGGTCCAAGATAGGCTGAAGCAGTAAGAAAACATCTATGATTCTGGATCTCTTGCTTGAAAAGCATCCTAAGATATTGAAGAAGTTGTCTGAGGAGCAGTGTGCTGTAATGAAAGGGTTTGCACTTCCCTGGGCCTAAATTGTTCATTGTGACCTGGCTTTCTATTGTCTGTTGTATGTGCTATTATTTATTCTTTACTTTTGCTTGTCCTTTTCCTTCACTTTGACACAGCTGGGACATGACTTACAGACACTCGATGAAAAATAACATCGCAAGGGAATAAATCGATGAATGGCAAGAGTAGAAGTTCTCTTCGTGGACATGAATGCTCCTCAATCTAAGAAAGAGAGTTTTCAGTGTAGCAATGATGCTGTCAAGGTATCCAGCACTCCATGAGTCTAAAGCACAGCTCGAGACTTTTGTTGACATCATTTACTTTCTTTAATGACATTGGCACGTCTCCTGCTGACAACAGTGAAACTAGTAGCTTAGGAAACATCAAAGTTCCTGTAACCATAATCATTCTGTTAGTCACAAGGTACACAGATAATGTAAACCTTGCTGCTTGAAGAGTCATTGAAGATCTTTTATAGTTTGTTTAGATTCAAAACTTAAAGAGAAAATATCTAAACTCTTAGTCCATTTTTGTTACCTTTCTGATGTAACTTTATTGACTAATAACCATTGTAACCCAAGCAGTCAGATTTAAAATAGTTTAAATAATTGACTACCTTTATATATAACTTAAAATGCTTTTCATCTTATATAAATTTATTAGAAAAGAAGTGGACTTTATTTTCTATTTATATTCTATAGTTAGTATTGCTTTTTGGGGGGGAAATACAACTACAGACTCAAAGAAACAATATCATATTAAGAATACATACATATAGACCCCCATATATATATATAGGAGGACTCCAAAAAACGAATGTATTATGAAAAATTGTGTATTTATTTTTACATGTTTAAACTTCAGTTACCTTCAAAGCACTCCGTTTGATTCAATACACCTATGGAGATGCTTTTCCCACTGCTCAAAAACAGTGTTTGAACTCGTAAATTTTTATGCTTTTTAGTACTTCTGCCATTTTTTGTTTCACCTTTTGCACACTGACAAAATGTTTCCCTTTGAGGACTTTTTTTAAATCTGGGAAAACAAAAAGAAAAGTCACTTGGGATGAGATTGGGTGAATAGGGAGACTGAGACATGGGAGTCATGCTGTTTTTGGTCAAAAACTTCTGAACACTCATTGTGGTGTGGTGTGAGCAGGTGCGCTCATAAATCACCCATCATGACGTGGACAGACATGTTGAATTTCCAAGAAAATTTCACTGAAGCCAAATGCAGCCTCTCATAGCAACGCTAGCTGGTACACAGATGCCAGTGGGTTCCTAGAACACGTACCTAGCTTGTACTACAAGGGGCCTGTCCCCCAAAAGATAATTCAATTTTTTTTGGAGATTATGTATATAATATATATATCCTTCTGAGATATATATCAGAAAATGTGTGGGCTTCTTTATGCCCACTTTCATGTAGCCATCTTTAGGAGGAAGTTCACAGTTTCAGATGCTGTTCTGTATTTTCCTTGACCAAACAATGGACCATCTTAAACTCAAGGGCAACAGATAGAAAGACCCCATGAGAGATTCACGTTTCATGGGGGAACAAAATAACCTTTCTTCTGGTTTTTATTTAGGCTGGCAAAGCACCTGGAATGATGATAGGTTCTATGTAGAGGTAGGATAGTGCAACACAGGGATACTTTTTATTACCTGTGTCATCCATACTACATAATAGCAACCCAAAGTAAACACTTTACAGAAACATCAACAACTCAAACTGACATACACCACAGTGACTTATATAAAAGCAACTCAATGAACTGCTCTTGAATACAGAAGACTGATTTCGGTTCCAGACACTCAGGATGGGAATTGTATCTGTGCTAATAATGGCACAAGGCAGACAGGAGCTATTTTTAAAAGAACTGCCTGGAGACCACAGGGTTACTCCCAAGAGGAGGGAAAAAAAAATCAGCATTTCCATCTTCACTTCTGAATGCGGAGCTCTGACTTTCCCAGCCCTGCAAACAGTAAAAGCGAAATCTGTGTGGATTAGTAAAATGTGCCACAGAGAATAACAGGAATAACGCAGCCGTACTATTCTGCAGAGTGCATTGCCTATATGTCTGTGGTTAACATCTGAGCTGCTTCAGGTGGCAAAAAGAAAATTCAGTACATAGAAAGAGAAAGTGTAACTAATTACCCTCAGCTACTGCATTGTTATCAGTTATTGCCTCTGAACAATGCATTCCCCTAACGACTATCCAAGTCATAAATAATGCATCATAGATTGGAAAACACATTCACAAGCTAGCAATACCAAATCCTCAACTCAAAATATAAACCCTTTGCTTATTCACATCCCTCTACTGTTGGCATTTGGATTCTAATGTTATTCATTTATTGCAAACATGAACTTATCCCTTGGTTGATATTCTTCAAAAGTAAAAAGCATATGTCCAAGCAACAAGAAAAAAGGAAGAAAGCAGACAAAAAAGATTCAGACTGAACTAGACTACTCTTCTCCCAAATAAGTTCAATTTTGAGGAGTCTAATTATTTAATTACCTTTTCTTCTCATAGCTCACATCAAACAGCATAAAAGACCTGTGAGCAGAGAAGAATATAATCAGGGATCTAACGAGAATTTTATAAACACAATATATACTTTTGAGGCTATCTGTCTGAGAGGAGTAGGGGAACTGTTCATTCAGTAGAGTAATACCCTTTATTCAGTGTCATCCTTCCCACTCCTTATGAAGAAATCTCTGCCGTTAAAATGCTTTATCTTAGAAAAGAGCAAGGTAAGATAGAGACATTTAAGTTACTATAAGAGTTAAAAGCAGAGGATGATAATGCCTGTCAGAAAAATGAGACATTTAAAAGTCAGGCATTAAAAAGAGTTACTTTGTGTAGAAGGCTGTTGTTCCAGATGTGATAGGAGGAGAAAGGACATCACCCTCTTCTTTTACTAAATCTTCTGAAGTTCAGTTTTCTATGCTCTGTTCTCACCTGTTTTAATAATGAAAAGGAATTTTTGCATTGTTTAAATTACCGCACGTAATAACAGACGATTATTGAGAGGTTAACATTTTCAGCTTTAAAAGCCAGTCTAAGCAAACAAATCAAACCTATAATGATTTGCTTTAAAAAATAATACTATCTACTTGTTACGGTCCTTGTTGGTCATTATTGCCCTTACACATGAGAATGTCTCTATTCATTTTCTCCAATAACTTGCGTCTGTGTTCTTTCAACTACAACTGAGCTTCTGTATCCCAAACTAAAATTCAGTGATTAGTCTGCCAACAAGTCTGCGATCAATTGGTATTTTTATATCCTAATATATAAAATGTTACATAAATGCTACATAGCTCAGAAGTATTCTCCCTTCATACTCTTGCCATCTCCTGGTTAAAAACTACTAATTGCTTCGTGTCTACCCTCCTATTCCTCTTGATAGACTAGGCAGGTTAGACTAGAAAGAACTCCAGGGCTGTAGAAAAGTTCCAAGCTCATTGATGCCTGCAGCAGAACCACATATACAAGCAAACCACCTAGCTATAGGAAACTTCACACCTACCTGACTGCTAGACTATCAGATACATCTGTAGAATTTTAGTCCACCTATCTGAATACTTGCAGTCAAGAGCTGAACACCAAGGCAGGAAGTAGCTTAAAAACCCCCAGAGCATGAACTAAAGATAAACATAACCTACTTTACCTTCATTGTAATACTGTTAACATAAAATTATCCCAGGAGAGCTGCCCACTCCCATCATATACTTGATACCAAGATGGTACCGGTACGGTCCTATAAAACCCGAAATTGCTCCACCTGACCTGAGGGAGGAGTCACAGAAACCAAGCCTTAAGACCATCCATGTCTAGGAAAAACCCATCTCTGAACTCAAGAATAAAATTATAACTCAACAATAGTTGAGCATGGAAGCAGCAGCTTTCTGTAGGCTGCATCTGCATGCTCTCCTCTCTTGAGAGTGGACTGTTGGAGCTTAATAAACCCACTTGTTTATCCTGCTTTTCTGTGTGTCTGCTTGCAAATGCATTCCAAACATGAACACACGAACCCATTGTCAACCCTCTCACAGTGGGAAGGGCACTTCTTCTCCCGGTATTTACACGTGTATATTCATGACGTAGATGGGTTAAATGGCTTTCTTCCCTCTGCCTTTCAATTACTTAAGATAGTCCACAAGTTTCTCTCTGTGGGCACATCAGTGTCTGGGTGGGTCTACCTAGTTCTTTTTAATGGCCGTGCTTTGTATGCTTTATGCTGAATGTAACCTCTGTGTTGATGACATTTAACGTTATTAAATCCTTTTAAACATAATATTTCAAAGAATATTTTAAAATGGGGTTCATGAGTCACAGACAACGTACTTTAGAACATTTAAAGATATTTCCAAGTCACTACTGAAATCATTCAACTTCTGTCATCAACAGCAAAGGAGAATTCACACCCATATTCTTACATTTGAACCACATTTCTTTGTTATTGACTATCTCATTGTGAAAAAATATATTATTTCATTGATTATTAGTGAAGTAAACCACCTTTTCATATATTTACTGGCTATGTAATACTGTTGCTTTCTTCTTGTACTATTTTGTTAATTTTCTGATAGCATAGTTTACCCACCATAATGATTTATACAAGATTTTTATATGTGACTTGCTTCTGAAGGTCATAAAATGTTTCTTTTTCTTTTTTTTTTTTTTTTGAGTTGGAGTCTCACTCTGTCGCCCAGGCTGGAGTGCAGTGGCATGCTCACGGCCACCACAGCCTTGACCTGCTGGGCTCAGGCGATCCTTCCACTGCAGCCTTCCAATGGCTGGAACTATAGGCACACGCCACCATGCCCGACTAATTTTTTAATTTATTGTAGTGACGATATCTCACCGTGTTGCCCTGGCTGGTCTTGAACTTGTGGACTCAGGCAATCCTCTCGCCTTGGCCTCTCAAAGTGCTGGAATTGCAGGCTTGAGCCACCATGCTTGGCCTAATTTTTTAATTTATTATAGAGGCGCGGTCTCACATGTTGCCCAGGCTGGTCTTGAACCTCTGGGCTCAGGTAATTCTCTCACCTCGGGCTCCAAAAATGCTGGGATTATAGGCGTGAGCTACCACACCCAGTCAAAATATTTCTTTATAGTTTGTTCTGCTATTCTTCTTTGTCTTTAATCTAATAGGGCCTTACTTTTATTCATATATATGTATATGTGTATATGTACATATATGTATGTGTACATGTTTGTGTGTTGCCAATCAGGGTTCTAATTTTAATATTTTTGTCCAAATAGAAAGACAGTGTCAGCCATGTATTGAATTGTCTATAATTGCCTACCGATTATTAATATGATCTTCGTTATTAAAATTAGGATATTTCATAAATTCTTATAAAATCTATTTTGTGCCGACTGTTTACCTATGTCTCTATTACTACTGAATTATTTTCATTGTATATTTAAATAATTTATTTTGATAATTTTGATAACTGGTAGTGTATGTCCATCTGTTCTATTATTTATTTCCAATGTTTTTTGATTATTTTAATGTTTTTGTTTTCAATTTAATCTTTGAATTAGTTTATTTATCAGAGTTCCATGAAATTCTCATCATCAATAACTCAAAAACAACAGATGCTGGAGAGGATGCGGTGAGAAGGGAACACTCCTACACTGTTGGTGGGAGTGTAAACTAGTACAGCCTCTGTGGAAAACAGTGTGGCGATTTCTAAAAGATCTAAAAATCAACCTTCCATAGGAAGCTGCAATCCACCTACAAGGAATATACCCAGAGAAACTCAAATCACTCTATGAAAAAGACACCTGCACACGTAGGTTTATTGCAGCGATGTTCACAGTAGCAAGAACACGGGACTAGTCGTGTTGCCCACTGAAAGAGGACTGGTTAAAAAAAATGTGGTACATATACATGATGGAATATTACACAGCCATATAGAAGGACAAAACCATGAACTTCACAGCAACCTGGATGGACTCAGAGTCTATAATACTGAGTGATCTATCACAGAAACAAAGAACTGAATATCACATGTTCTCACTCATAAGTGGACCTTGAACAATTATCGTAATACTATAAGAAAAGGATTGGCAGTAGTGAGAAACTGCCAGGGGTGCAGGGGAGGCAGGATTGGCAGTAGTGGGAATCTGCCGGGGGATGGGAGGGCACATCTCATCAAGGATACCTGCATAATGAACATTTGTATACCTAACCCTGAATTGTACCCCACGTCTTTAAAATAAAAAAATTAAAAGAAAGAAAAAAAGAAAATTCTCCATTTGAACATTGTGATATAATTTGGGATGTGATTACTTTTAATCATTCTTTATATAATCTCATTTATACTATCAACAATTTCTCAAAAGTTAGTATTCACTGGTTACATTTTTCCTTCAACTGTATAATTTCTACTGCTATTTTGCCAATTTGTTTTGTGACCAGCCCACCTCTCTGTTCTGATTCATTCTCTTCCTTCACTCTATGCATTAGGTATTACCAACCATGTCTTCCATTACCCCATGACCTTCCTGCTTTCTTCCCATGTATCTGACTCTGTCCTCAGTTTCTTCTTAAGTATTCACTTAATTTACTCAGAATCCTACTCTAACATCATTACTGATCATGGGATCCTGCTTATCTACTGGACGTCTCTACTAAAGTAACATCTCCTGCTTAACACGTCTGAAACAGAATGTGCAATCTTCTCGCCACCTTAAGTCTGTCCGACCTACCCTGTTTCTTATATATCTTAGTGACACATACCCACACATTTCCTGTCAATCATTTCTCACACACAGTTGTCCTCTCTGTGAAACTGACACGGCAACTTCTTTATTTCATCAACTCGCCATGGTCCTCAATATTGTTTTGCCCTTCGTGATACTTTTCCCTACTGCCATAGCAGGAGCCATTTAAAATGCACACCTGTCAATATAATTTCTCTGATTTTATAAAAAAAAAAATTCTTAGCTCTCCATCACCTACACTAAAGTATGAGCTTCTTGACCTTGAATTCAAGGGTCTCCATCAAATGAGAGCCTCATGGAAAAATGTTATCTCTCTAGGGTTATTTACTGCTTCATTCATACCTCCATTCCAAATAATTTAGTTCTATAAATATACTTAAAGATTCCCAAATATAAAATACTCTACATGATCCTATTGATATAAGGGATGTTATCGATCCCTCTGACGAAAATGCTTTTTGTTCTTTCTTCGCCACAAGACTGCTTCCTATGCACATTCCACGAATTAGTTTGGGCTGAGTCTTCCATTAACACTACCCCTCAGTCTGGGATAGGTGTACCTCTCTTAAGCACCATGTAGTTTCTTCAGGATAGCAATTGTTATATTATAATTGTCAGCATATTTTACTTTTTTCTTCTTTATGAGCTCCTTGAAAACAGGATTGAATATCTTATCTCAGTTTCTCAGGCAGTTGTGATACTTATGATATTTACATGTATGATATTTAGTAAATATCTAATTATACTTACTAAGTTATATTTGCTAATGATAAGTGGCCAATACAGTTGAATGTAAGTGAAGTAATATAACCATTCAAGGAGACTACCCAATAAGATAGCCAAAATATGATATGAAAATCTTCCTGGAAAATAAATACTGCTACTTTTAGTTTTATGGGGTGACTCTACCTTGCTTATATTCTTGGGGTTTTGCTTCTGATTACGAAAAGACTATCTCAGACCAATAAGACCATAGGAAATTGTGGAAAAATGTTACTTGGCTTCAGAAATAGTGAAACTTGCATTCAAGAAGTGTAGGGTAGAAAGCCAGGTTGCCCTTTTTATTCTTAATGTTTGAGTGTTTACAGAAATTATTATAACCAGTGTGGACTCACTTATACATTACCAAAATTTACCATTAAGAGCCATAAAATCAGTTTCTTTGTATTTCTTCTTTCAATTTTGGGGAAAGACCTCTGACCAACAGGATCAGAGATCTTGCTCAAAATACAAGCTGGCCTTTTATTTTCAAACCATCTTCACCAGTGTCATGTGCCACTAAGGAATATCAATGAAAAACTCAAAAATAACTGGGTGTAGGCAGGACAGTAGACCTGTAGAGCAAACTGAAGAAAATGTCAATGCAAGAAATAAAGACAAATTTAGTACAGTTATATAGAGTGTTCCTTTGTACTATAGAAATAGCATTAATTAACCTTATGTTAGTCACTTGATCGATTTTGTTTTTATTTTTAATTAATCAGCCTATTTGTCAGAGAAAGAGTACATCTACCACCTAATTCTGGGGAGGTACCGGAAAGTGGGAGTAGTTGTTCCTGCCTATCCGCTTTTTGACCACTGATTCCCAGATCACTTCTCCTCTAATACAGTTTCTATACTCAGTGCATTTAGGATGACCTTGACTTTTATTTCAGTGATGCTTATGACAGTTTCATTCAAAGATGTTAATTTACCATTCTCATGCTTTTTTGGGGGGGTGACTCTACCTTGCTTATATTCTTGGGGTTTTGCTTCTGATTACGAAAAGACTATCTCAGACCAATAAGACCATAGGAAATTGTGGAAAAATGTTACTTGGCTTCAGAAATAGTGAAACTTGC
>CAUYQG010045315.1:0-24134 GCA_963574415.1 Tarsius wallacei
AAAGTTTGTGCATCCCTTTGGTCCCCATTTTGCCTGGTTTGAGATCAGGTACCCTTATTGATGTTATGTGCCCCCCATCCTTCCCCTGGCAGTGTCCTGCTACTGCCAATCCCTTTCTTATAGTATTATGGTAAATGTTCAGGGTCTGCTTATGAGTGAGAACATGTGGTACTCACTTCTTTGTTTCTGTGATAGATCACTGAGTATTATAGACTCTAAATCCATCCAAGTTGCCGCGAAGTCCATATGTTTGTCCCTCTTTATGGCTGTGTAATGTTCTATCATGTATATGTACATTTAAAAAATCCAGTCCAGTTTTGATGGGCAGCATGGTTGGTTCCATGTTTTTGCTACTGTAAACAGTGCTGCAATAAACATGCGTGTGCAGGTATCTTTTTGTTAGAATGATTTGAGTTCCTTCGGGTATATTCCCAGTGGCAGATTGCTGGGTCATATGGAAGGTCAATTTCTAGTTTTTTTAGAAATCGCCACACTGTTTTCCATAGAGGCTGAACTAGTTTGCATTCCCACCAACAGTGTAGAAGCGTTCCCTTTTCTCTGCATCCTTGCCAGCATCTGTTGTTTTTTGTTTTATTAATGATGGCCATTCTTACTGGGGTTAGGTTATTGCTGGATTTCTAATATGGCACCTCTCTAATCTGATCCCCAGTTCCCATCAGAACCCAGAAAACTCCTGAGTTCTGAGCTCAAATCAGCTTTCCACCAGCTCCACATCCCTGTCCACACCATTCTAATAACCATGAACGTGTCTGCTTTGCTCCCCCCTCCCTTCCTACTTGACTGTGAGCTTTCTGGATGATCACCACTATCCTATTCCCAAGAGTGCACACAAAGCAGACCCTCTGGACACAGAGTCAGGAACACTGACCCCTTCCTTGGTTCAAGGCTTTAAGATCCCTGGAGGAAGGCATGAGAGAGACATCCAAGAGGGTGTGCTGCTCTCTAGAGTGCTGCATATAGTCAGTGTAGGCAATGCCCCTTAAGGAGCAGCTGGGAGGGGAAGTTACAGAGTCAGTTTGCCTCATAGCTGCTGAGCCACGTGCTGAACGTTAAAGCCATTTACACTAGTAAAGACTGGGCCCTATCGGGCTGTAGTTTTCTCGGTAGATGAGGCAAAAAACATTAACTCAATGAGGCGCACACAGGGTCAGGCAGAAGAAGCTTGAATTCTGACTTTAAAATCTACCATGTAGTACTGGCTATGTGACCTTGGGTAGGGAGGCCACTCAAGGCCCCTGAGCCTTAACTTGTTCATCTTCAGATGGAGAGAACAGCACCTATGTGGACATACAAGTTGTAAGGATTTCCAAAGGAGATATGGGCAAAGCTCCTGGAGCATAGCAGCAGCCCTGAAATGGCTGATTTTTAAAAAATTAAATCTTATGTGAAAATACCTGGCACCTAGGCAACTAAAACATGTCAGCTTTCTTCCCTTTTTCTTATACAAGAGAAGACTGGCCAGATCCTTTACCTGCCTTTATAGTCCTACCAACTTCATGACTCTTCATTACAGGGGGCACTTAAGGGAAAAACCCCCAATACGCATTTTATGTACTTAGCATGCACCAGGCCTGTTATTAGGGTGTCACTCTGTCTTCCCTATGATTCGTGAGTCTGCTTCAGCAGAAGCTTTGAGAAACCAATGAGAAAAGGAAATGATTCAGACATTCCTTTGGTACTCATTAGAGTTTCTTGTTATCACTGCTACTTTAAAGAAGGTTTCCTGTGGACTGTGAACAGCAGGTCGCCACCACTACAAACAGTAGCTGAACTCTCAGAACTTTCAGAAGAAGCTTTTGGTTTTGGGCTTTTGAGTGTTGTCAACTAGGTTTTACTCAGAGTTACGGCCTCTAAAAACAATCCAGATGTAGGAATGGGCCCACTGATAGGGTCTGGTCACTGACAGGGGCAAATCTGGGTTTGCTCTTCTGATCAGAACCGCCACCCCGCCACCAGGCCCATCACTGAGGGCTATAAGAACATTTGCCACCTCTCCCTCCTTTAATGGCAAAACATATGCTTGAGAAGTTATGGACAACCAAGCTGTTCTTATACTCTGGTGACACTGGGTGCCATCTCTGCTGTCTTGGTGAGCAACATAGGGCTGTATCATAAGCGTCATATAGGTGTCAGACTTTTTCACCTAATGCTCTGTCCTCTAGGAATTTTTTCAAAATAAGTAATCTACAGAGTTGCACACACGTACATTATGTGTAAAAGAATGTGACTTATTGCACAATATATTATCATTTTTAAAACCCCCGAAGAAACACTTATGTTCAGTAACAAGAGGATGGCTTACTTCAGTGGTTTGCCCTAGTTCAAGTGCCAATGAGGATTCCGGAGTCTCCTAAATGTAGCTCCTAAATGGCTTCTTCTCCTCCCCCAGTGATGCTTGAGTTTCTCCTTGCAAAGCCCTAATTGGACCAAGCATAGTTTAATATTCACTGCTTTAAGGCTGGACATGGTGTCTCACATTTGTAATCCCAGCCCTTTGGGAGGCTGATGCAGGAGATTCACCTGAGGCCAGGAGTTTGAGACCAGCCTGGCAACACAGCAAGACCCTATCTCTACAAAATAAAAAAATAAAAAAATTAGCTGGATGTAGTGGCACGTGCCTGTGGTCCCAGCTACTTGAGAAGCTGAGGTGGGAGGATTGTTTGAGCCCAGAAGGTTTAGGCTACAGTGAGCTATGATCGCACCACTGCACTCTAGCTTGGGTAATTGAGCAAGACCCAATGTCTACAAAAAATTTTTTTTAATTAGCTGGGGGTGGTGGAATATGCCTATAGTATTAGCTACTAAGAGGCTAAGGCAGGAGGATCACTTGAGCCCAGAAGTTGAAGTTACAGTGAGTTATGATCACACTAATGCACTCCAGTCTGAGTGACAGAGTGAGACTCAGTTTCTTAAAAAAAAAAAATCACTGCTTTAAAAAAGTTCTGGTATATTGCATGCATTGAAAATCATTAAGATGATGTAGCTATAAGTATCAATACTGTAATGTTAAAGGGAGACTGAGTAGAACTAAGGTAAAATATACATTTATGGATATATACATAAATACATATACATACATGTACACAGTATATATACACACACACACATGCACACACATAGGTGTGTGCTTGTGGCCAACATTTGGAAAGAAATATAGTTAAAAAATGAAAAAGTTATGCTAGACTGGAAAGATAGTTTCAATTCTTTTCCTACTTCAAAATAGAGACATGCCATCTTTCCTTTCAGTAGAATTCTCCCTGTTATGTGCAGTACCCTCATCACCGCCGCCTCTCGGCACATCTCCTGGGAGTTTTCTCTTTGATGCCCGACAGAATCTCAGGCTATCGCACACCCCACACTCAAGTCAGGATGGAAACATGTGGAATAAGAATAGGCCCCAAGGCGTCACTGTGTCAACTGGGAACCGCAGCCGCAGTACCAAGAGTGTCACTCTAGGGCTGGAAAACAGTTTTTAAAAAGGAGCTGCCGACTTAGAAATAGTCCTCCAAACATGTTCCGGGTGAAATAGAAAGTGGTGTGATTTTTCTGGAGGCAGTTTGACATTATGTATCTTGACTTTAAAGATGTACATGCCCTTTGGCCCTAAAATACCATTCCTAGGTCTTTATCCTAAAGAAGTAATCATGGCAATGAGCAAGGAGAATGGACTGTATTGATATCAGTGGGAAAATGGAAACAACATAAAAATCCATTATCAGTTAAATACATTATGATAGATCCGTATAATATCATGTTACATAATATTAAAAGTGACCTATAGAAGACTAGCAGATGATTTGTAAAGATATGGATCTTCCAAACGATATAAATAGGTTGATCTCATTTTTGCAAAAATGTCTGGCACACATATACATATATGATGCGTGGTGACTATTTACTTATTCGTCATACATTCACACACACTTGTAGAACACACCGCATGTTCACAGTGCCTGTCTCTAGGTGGGCGGCTTTCGTTGGCAGTATGTGCAGGCTTAGCATACAAGCACTGTGGCCGGACTTTCTAGACCTGACTCTTGGCTCCACCATTCGTCACCTGTGTGACTTGGGACAGTCACACTTCTTTAGCAAACTTTACTGTGCTTAGTATGTGTCAGTCACTCTTCCTGGTTCTGTGGAGACAGCAGTGAAAAGACAGAAATCCCTGCTCTCATGAAGCTCACATTCATAGTTTCTTATCTCTCTATGCCTTGATTTTCCCATCTGTAAAATGGTAATAATAGAATTTTTATTTCAGGTGACTGGATGAGAATTACAAGGATTAAGATATGTAAAGTGTTTTGAAGATTACAAGGCATACAGGCATACAATAAATACCATAAATAGTTAAATGTTAATATTTAAATTTATTTTCATCTATCTGCACTGTTTAAATTTTCAATAATGAAAGTTACTGTTGTGAATTAGAAAAGAAAATGAAGAAATCCCTAAAGCCCCAGATGGAGCATCTTGGTAACTTAGCAGCTTGTTACTGCCATCCTTACCCCAGCGCAAAGACAATGTCTTCAGATTTACATTCAAGGATAACCAAGAGGGGAGACAGAACTTTTCCCCAGGAGCTGTACCTGCCACATTCCTTATGGAACAAGCCACAGAACCTTGTAAACAAGCCCAGCTCTTCTTGAAGCCGCAAGGCACTGCAGGGAGCTAGCCACTGAGATAATTATTCCCTCTGACCTAGTAATCTATCTCAATTCTGGGAATCTATCTACAGGGAATAATTCAGGAGATGCAGAAAGGCACGAGGTAAGACATTCAGCTTGGTGCTGATATTAGCAGTAGGTTTGGAAACATCCTGTAAAGATCAGCATCAACCTGGGGTTTAAGTTAACTATGGGGTACCTACCCCATGAAATTGAAGCAGATATAAAAAACAATAACTACAAAGACCATGAGGGAATATAGAAAATACATGTGATATAATATTAGGAGAAAATAACAAAACACAATAGTGTATATGACTTGACCAAGCCAAAAGATACACTGATGTGACCAGGAACAAATGAAAAAAATGGAATGAACAACTGAAAACAGTTAGAGCAAAGTAGTTATATGAGTGATTATTTTTCTTGTACACATTTTCCTACAAGAAATTAGAGTAAGCATGAACCAAACAAACCATTCAAAGCCATTGAAGACAGTGTTCTTTTTTTTTTTTTGAGTTGGAGTCTTACTCCGTCGCCCAGACTGGAGTTTAGTGTCCGCTCCCGGCCACCGCAGCCTTGACCTGCTGGGCTCTGGCGATCCTTCCACCTTAGCCTTCCAAGTAGCTGGAACTACGGGCGTGCGCTGCCACGCCCGGCTAATTTTTGATTTACTGTAGAGATGAGGTCTCGCCAAGTTGCCCAGGCGGGTCTCGAACTCGCGGGCTTAGGCAATCCGCTCACCTCAGCCTCCCAAAGCGCAGGATTACAAGCTGAGCCACCGAGCCCGGCTGAAGACAATCTTCTTGATGTGGCTTTAAAAAAATTGTTCTTCTACCTCAGCCTTTCCCAAATCCTGACATGATTAGTTAAGAGATGTCTGTTTTGGAGGGATACAGGAAGATGGCTCATATTCAAAAGAATGGGAAATGGGATCAAACAAAACTAAGTAGGGTCTTCATCAGAGGGCTTCTCTAATGCTTATGGCTACTGTGGATTTCAAATTTGCATACACATTTCTCAAACTAGTGATCAAGCCCCATCGTCATCTCCCCCACTGAACACTACTCACATTCCCGGAACACAGGGAAATACAGCCCCTCTCAAGGACAGCATCTAGGGCCCAGAGCTATGGTCTCCCCTCCTCCCACCCTCAGGTCTTCCTCTGTGGCACAGAATGCCCTGTTCCCAGCGACGCACTGCTGTGGGAAGCAGCAGCCAATCACCCTGTGTAAGCAAAGGTATAATTATGCTGAAGGAGGTACTCAGTCTCAGCCCAATGTCAGATGTTAGGGACCTGTTGAAGAAATCGCCACTGGCAGCTACTGGGCCTTTAACTTGAGAGGTGAAGATTCCTTTTTCTTTCTCAGGTTTGAAAGGTGTCTTTTTGTGCAGAGGTGTCCGTTATAAGTTTGATGCAGTAAAGTGTAGTATTTAATCCCTTCATTCTTACATCAAAAGCAAACAGTCTAATCATTTTATTAATCTAAATTTATATTTTTATCTACGACAAAGAACAAAACAACTTTGAAATCCAGTTGTCGCTTCTGGTTTCCCCTAATCCACGGATTTAATGTTGATTCTGATAGGGACTCATTAAGTCCATATTAGATACCAGGCTCTTGAGGCAGCAATGAACTCATGGTTTCTACTTCCTGAATCCTTGAGCTATACGAACTGTGAAAAGTCAAATTTTAAAATCCTGTTTCTGTGCCTACGATCTCCGACATCTCTCTCTGCTCCTTCTAGAAAATGAAGGGGAAGTGGGAGGGTGAGGGCTTTGGAGCAGAGCTGAGTCCTTGTTCCCTGCTTCTTAGCTGCAAGGATGTGGGGACCTCAGTTTCCTAAAGCCTCTGCAAGCTGGGGACAACAACTTTCTCAGAGGTTGTGCTGGGTCTTGAAAGAGTTTGGTTCCTCTCTGATTACCCAGGAGGTTTCTCTGGAAAGGGACTAGATTTTGACATTTTGTTATTTTCAACAAGGGAATGTATGACAAGTTCTGTTTCTAAGGAAGGGGGCATCTTGCTCAAAGATAAATGAGTTTGACCCCCCTCCCCAGGCCTGCCGGCTTATGGATGGCTTCTTGGAGAAGCCACAAAGTAGGGACCACAGGTTTCTTTTAGGGAGCCAGTTTCCTCTGTACAACTCACAGTCCACATTCCATTTGATGCTTCTGGGAGGGAGTTTCAAGGTTTCGTTGATCTTCTCCAGGACAGTTTGCAACTTTTGCTTTTGAGCAATCTCTGACTGGGTGACCTCAGCAACATTTAGCTTCTCGCTCTCAAGTTTCTCTGGGGTGACAAGAGAAAAGAGAACAGCTGTTATCCCAGGCCACAGACAGCCCTAACGCATGTACTTACTCACTCATTTATTTGCTTATGCACACATGCATGCACACACTCACTCAACATATATGTATTGAGCACCTATGAGAAGAGGGACACTGTTGTCTTCTCCTCGCCTGCCGGTGGCCCTGGCAGCACCAGTTCTGTGAAAGCTTTGTGATTGTGTCTTGAATTCCCCAATTATGAGATCCCAGGGGCACCTAACCTAGCCTGCCATATTTGAGCTCTTTTCCATCATTTTGGGTTTTTCTCCTTCTTTCCAATTCTGCCTTCTCCAAGGACATTGCTGTGCCCTGACTGGAAAGTCTTCTCTGGTCAGCCCAGTCCTTATTCTAGGTAAACACAGTATGTATAGTATATGTCACGCCCAATCATATTTATCAGTTTTAAACACCTTCTTTCCTTTTAAACTCACCTAGAAGGTAACTTATTTAATGCATCATATTTCTTCAATTCTAAGCACATATTGTTCACATTTTAACACTCTTAAAATCAGGTTGTGTGGGAGGGAGATATAAAGAGTTACCATGTTTCCACGTGCGCGAACTTGGTCATAGCTCTTTATAGTATGATTACTTCCATGTCTTAATAAGCCTACAAGAGTACCTTCAAAAAGTATAAAATAAAAATTGTAGGCAATGAGAAAGTACTGGGTAATAGCTTAATTGAAGTGATTTTTCTCTTTCTGAGTGGCACTTATATAATGATGTGCTATAAAGCACAATCAATCCCTGAACTTTAGAGATAAATTTATCTTGAATGCAATGACATAACCACTTTATACTTAAAAAAAAAAAAAAAAAGCAAAACGCAGTTTAATCATTTCATTAATTTAAATTCATATTTTAATCTATTAAAAGTCCAAAGAACACAACATCTATGGACTTTGTAATGGGAAATATGTTGCCTACCACTAGAATTCACCCAATCCTCTCTCCACAACTTATTTGGGCTTGATAGAACTGACAGTCTGAATCATGTTTAAGATGCCTTTTATACTCATTTTTAAGGGCTTCCATAGGAACAAATTAAATTTTCCTATATAGCAGTGGTTTTTCTAGTGCTTACATTAATTAATCACTCTGTCACCCAGGCTGGAGTGCAGTGGCATGATCATGGCTCACCGCAGCCTTGACCTCCTGGGTTCAGGCGATCTTTCTACCTCAGCCTTGTGAGTAGCTGTGGGACTATAGGTGCATGCCACCACACCTGGCTAATTTTTTGATTTTTTTTTTTTTTTGGTAGAGACAAGGTCTTGCTATGTTGCCTAGGCTGGTCTTGGACTCCTTGGCTCAAGCAATCCTCCCACCTCGGCCTCCTAAATTGCAGGGATTACAGGCATGAGCTACTATGCCTGGCCTTTTTATTTTATTTTTAAGTAACTAAAGCACATCTAAGCCAAATGCCTCGTGGGTAATTCTTTGAAGATGAGGTTGCCCACTGGAGAATTTCTGTAGGTTCTGTGGATTTATGAATTTTTTTAAAGCACCTTAGTAGGATGATCTCAAGCTATTCTTGTTTGTGATGGCCTGAAATGCTATCTTTCTTTAGTTGCTTCAAGCTATCATTATCTCTAAAGTTCAGGGATTTAAAGTATTTATCTAAATATATGTTAAGACACATCTTTTTTTTTTTTTTAAGACACATCTGGAATGTTAAACCTTGAACAAACTCTGTGCCTTTTCCATTTTTAGGCTGAATTTTTACCTTGAATCCTTTCCTACTGAAGAAATGACAAGTTGTTTTCCTTTTCCTTTTATTTTTTTTCCCCTTTATTTTTGGATGATGTAATTGTCTCTATAAGCAAATTGTTTTCATCTTACATTGCAACTGTAAGCATTGGGTAGAGGCTGCCCAGAATGCTAGGTTAAGAAATGTCTGGTTTTATCTTGGCTCAGAGGAAAAGACTGCAGGGCTAGATTAAAGATGTGTCTTGGGAGTGGGCAGGGTAGCTGGGGAGGTCAGGAGTAGGGAGGAGCCACTAATTTGTTAGGCCAGCTGTATTATATTATTGCGAATTTTTCATATTTATAATCTTCAGGCATTGAACTTAGAGTGAACAGCTTAGGTCTCTGAATCTGTTTTCTAGGTCAGTAACTTTTTCTTGTACTGTTCTCCATTTTATTCTTTTTATTTTGAGTTGGTCTTACTCTGTCATCTGGGCTGGAGTGCAATGGCACAAAAGTGGCCTATAACTCCTAGGTTTGGGTGATCTGCCTCAGCCTCCTGAGTAGCTGGGACTATAGGCTAATTATTATTATTATTACTTTTAGAGACAAGGTCTTGCTATATTGTCTAGACAGGTTTCAAACTCCTGGACTCAAGCAATCCTCCTGGATCCACCTCCCAAAGTGCTGGGATTATAGGCATGAGCCACTGTGCCCAGCCTTGGTCTTGCTTTTCAAAAAACTGGTGTGACAAAATAAGAAATATACATTTAGTCTCCCTAGTCCCTTTCCTGGTACAGAGTTTCTAAAACTTTTATAGCTTCCTGAATAATAGGCTAGTAGGGGCATCTTGTGTTATAATATTTGGTTTTTGTTCCTAATTCCTGAAAGAGCTCTGGAGTCATAAACGTAAAAGGAGCATCCTAATAAGCCCCTTTTACCAATACCTGAGCTTATGTTAATGATGTAACTTTTGGAAAGCCTCTGAGGATGGAGGAGTTGGCTACCAGGGGAACCAATAATATGACTAAAGGGTTGGAACTTTCAACCCTACTTCATGGAAAGAACAATATGATCAAAGGGGGAACTTTCAACACTACTCCTTGACCCACAGGAAGTGGAGAGGCTGGAGGCTGAGTCAATCACTAATGGCCAATGATTTAATCAATAATGATTACCTAATGAGGCCTCCATAAAAACTCTGACCAAAGGGGTTCAGAGAGCTTCCTGGATGGTGAACCCACTGAGGTGCTGGAGGGCTGTGCACTCAGAGAGGTTAAGGAAGCTCTCCCAAACCTTGCCCTTTGCATCTCTTCCATTTGGCTGCTTCTGGGTTTTATTGTTTGTAATAAACTGGTAAACATACGTTTTCCTGAGCTCTGTGTGCCATTCTAGCAAATGATCAAATCTGAAGAAGAGGTGGTGGAAATCCCTGAGCTAGAGTCAGCTGGGTGGAAGTAGGGGAGGTCAGGACTTTGGATTGCTGTCCAAAGTGAGGATAGTCTTGTGGCACTGAGCTGCGCTAATTTTTAACTTTGGGTTACATTGTAGGACACCTGGTTGTTGTCTACAGAGAAGTGGAGAATTGCTTGGTATGGAAGGTCCACACACTTGGTGTCAGAAGTGTTGAAAGTATAGAGATATGAGATTTGCCTTCATTAGACCTTATACCTCACCTACTGGAGCACTCACTTTTTTTTTTCATAAATATTTTTAACTAGTCTATGATGCTAAAACTGTAATGTATTCTTCAAAATTAATCTTTCCCCATTTTTTTTTAATACCTGGCATTCTTATTTAGGTGAAGGGTTTTTATGGTTTGCTTTTGCATGAAAATGTAATTCTGCTTCACTTTTTTCCACTTTAGTAATTATGCTTTGAGTTTATCTTCTTGCTTTTTAATTTTTGCTGTTGGATATTTTATTTTAGGCATTAATATGGGTATTAAGTGGATTTGTATAGGGACTATATCTCAAAGTAATCCTTATTAACACACACAGAATGTTCTTTCTCTTTCATTCCTTTTTAATAAAAATGAGATTATAGTGTATACTTTTTTTATTTTTTACTACTGGCTTTTTTCTACTCAAATATATAAGTCTTTCTAGGTCAATATATGTAAATATACCTCATTCTTTTTAAAAAATTGCATAATATATTATGGGACTTATAATTTATTCAACCATTCCCCTCTAGATATATAGTCGTGCTGTGTACTACTTTTTTCCTGTTTGTAATAAAGTTGCAATAAACATCTTGTGTGTGTGTATGTGTGTGTGCACGTATTACTAACGGATTACTGCTGGTAAAAATGAAAGCTATTGCCTTACAGATTTTATTCTTGTATACAGTCATCTTACCAAGTTTCCTTATTAGCTCTATTATTGTTTCTTTGAGTCTTCAGCATTCTCTGGGTATGCAAATATTATAAAATACTGTTACCTCTATTTTGTAAGCTTATATTACTTATTTCAATTTTGTGACATTTTAAAATAAAAGATTTATTTGAGAATCTCTTCTGTTATTCCTGCCCCTACTTTATTTTTGAGGTATTCAACCCTCAAAATTTAAGAGACCTGCTCAAATATTCCTATGGTTAGATGGCAATTTTACTCGATATTACCAAATATTCAAAGATAATGTTCTTCCTTGGGGTAATTTCAGCTAGCTCTATGAAATTTTTCTATTGCTGAAGTTTTATTCTTCCAGGAAACTGTTTCTTTCACAATTCCATAGTTGCACAAATTGTTCATAATTAGTTTAACTTTTTATAAGTATTAAGTATGATTTTGAAATTAATAAAATGTGATTTAGAACATTTTCTCAGGTGGACTATTTTGTACATCTTTCAGTTGTTTTAGCAATTGGCATCCAAATATGCTTTTGGAGAGATTATTTTTAGAAAACTGTGAAACGGTATTCAAAAATTCTTAAGTATAAAGACAGGGCAGAATAAACTCAATTACTCTCAATAATGGAAGAATTCAGACATTCTAACTTAGTTATACGTATCCTACTATATTACTGTAACCGCTCTTCAAAGAATTAGAATATGCAAAATACTCTTTTCAGTATGAGTGATTCCTGAATTATTTTTTTAAAATTTGTTTCCACATACATGGGAAGAGCTAGTTAAATTTTTAAAAAATTATGTCATAGAGAATTTGGTCTGTATACTAATTTGTTAAGATGCTTTATGAACATAGTCAAATTTTGTAGATGGTTTGTGTGCAGTTGAAAAGAATATGAATACCCCATTTGGGTTTATATCATTCACTATATGCAGAGTAGAGCTGGTTAGTTGTATTATCCAAATTTTCACTATCTTTATGAACTTTTTAAAAAATACGGTATTAAGAGAAGTATGGGAGCCCTTTGCACTAGGATGTCCCCTCCGAGTTGACATTGTAAATCTAGCAAACCACTATGATGTTCCCTTTCAGTGGACATAAAGAGATTGCTAGCAATTATACAGGACAAACTTATGCAAGCACAAACTTTTCAACAATGTATGTTTCCTTGAAGTTTTCCATTCAAATCGCACAAAATAGCAAAGAAAGAGATGGAATATATACTGAGATATATGTTAAAAAATACCAGCTGGAGTTACATAGAAAGAGAATATGTGAAGTGCTCTCACAGTGACGGCCACACTTCTTTGTAACAGAAGGTAGTGACAAAGAGCATTTGTACAAGAACGGCAGCTGTGGGTATACCCTTTGTATCATATGGGATAACTTGAAAAGACAGGTAAGCAAGTTACTGTAGCCTTAAAAAAAGAGACTTTTGAAGTTGAAGGCAGATCATATTGAAGTATCGAGTGGCACAGATCGAGTCTATCTATCTGCACTAAGTCAGAAAAGTAAAATTGGAAAAGTAATATTCTTTTGATAAATTTCATTTCATGATTTTGTAATTTACAATGAGAAATTTGTATCCATTTATTAAGTTTGCAGCATAACAGCAAAATGAAAAGACAAAAGTGAGAGTTATAAGCAGCAGCGAAGATGAGTTAGATTTAGACTTTTATACAGATAAGTGAGAACAAATAAACATTGACATGGAAGAAAACGATAGTAGCAACAGTGATATCATCCCACAAAGAAGAAAATGGGTAAATGTACTAGAAAGTGATAGCGATGAAAGCGTTAGTAGTTTTGAAGTAGAAGACAATGTATCGTCAAGTGAAGAATGGGAAGATGTTACAGAAAAAGATGATCCTCCAGCAAGAATAAATTTTGTTGCGCATCCTCAAACAACAGGACCACAAATAGCAAGTAATATAAGAGAACTATCTTTATGAACTTAAAAAAATGTTATTAAGAGAAGTATGGTAGCTCTTTGAACTCAGATGTCCCCTCTAAGGAGACATTGTAAATCTAGCAAACCACTCTGATGCCCCCTATCAGGGGACATCAAGAGAGACTGCTAGTGATTATCAGTGGTTTTACTCTGTAATTTACAAATGAATTAGTGGACAGTGTAATAAAAGAAACAAATTGTTATGCTGATGAAAAAATAAGGAAAAAGTAGCTATCACACAAAACAATTTGGCATAAGTGGCATAACATTGACTGACAGACATTTTCAGCTTTTATTGCAGTTATCCTAAATATGGGAATAATTCAAGCACCAAATTTGCAAGAGTACTGGTCAACTGGTTTCAATAGTAAGATATTCTTCTTTTCAGAAACATTCAGTAGAGAAAGGTTTATGCAAATCTTCTGGATGCTTCATTTGAAGAAACCTGAGTCAAGTGAAGGGATGATCAGAACTCATATTCAAAAGGCCAATAATTATTTGGAATACATCAATTCAAAATTTTCACAATATTTCATACCAGATCAGGTAATTTGTGTTGATGAATCCATTATTCAATTTAAAGGGCAAATATAATTTATAACGTATAATCCAAATAAGCCTAGCATAATGGGGTATACGCATTTATGTGCCAGCTGATTAAAAAACAGGATGTCTTTTTTTTTTACTCCAAAGTATTTCAACTTTTTATTTTAATACTAACCATAGTATAAAGATAAAATATGCAAGTAAGATAACTCCACAATGCCATTTCTTTTGAAGATTTATTTATTTATTTATTTATTTATTTGGTTAGTTAGTCCCTTTCCTTCAACTCTGCTTTTATTTATTATTTAAAAAATTTTTAACTTTAAATATGTGGTGTACAATTCAGGGTTAGGTATACAAATGTTCATTACACAGGTACCCTTGTTGATGAGTTGTGCTCCACCCCTCCCCTAGCAGTTTTCCACTATTGCCAATTCCTTTCTTATAGTATTACAATAGTTGTCCAAGGTCCGCTTATGAGTGAGAACATATGATACTTGGTTCTTTGTTTCTGTGATAGATCACTCAGTATTATAGCCTCTAAGTCCATCCTAGTTGCTGCGAAGTTCATAATTTTGTCCTTTCTGGCTGCATAATATTCCATTGTGTATATGTACCACATTTTTTAAATCCAGTCTTCTTTTGATGGGCAGCATGGTTGGTTCCATGTTTTTGATATTGTAAATAATGCTGCAATAAACATGCGTGAGGAGGTATCTTTTTCATAGAATGATTTGAGTTCCTCTGGGTATATTCCCAGTAAGGGGATTGAGGGGTCATATGGGAGCTCGATTTTTAGATCTTTTAGGAATCGCCACACTGTTTTCCACAAAGGCTGTAATAGTTTACACTCCCACCCACAGTGTAGAAGTGTTCTCTTATCGCCGCATCCTCTCCAGCATCTGTTTTTTTTTTTGAGTTATTGATGGTGGCCATCCTGACTGGGGTTAGGTGGTATCTCAGTGTGGTTTTGGTTTGCATTTCTTTGATGACTAGTGTGGCTGAGCATTTTTTCATGTATCTGTTGGCTGCTCATATGTCTTCTTTTGAGAAGTGTCTATTCATATCTTTTGCCCACTTTGTAATGGGGCTGTTTGTTTTTTTCTTTTTGGCAGGTTTGAACTCCTTGTAGATCCTAGATGGTAGTAGGCCTTTGTCAGATATACAGTTGGCAAATATTTTTTTCCGAGTCTGTGGGCTGTCTCCTCACTCTCTCAGTGGTTTCTTTGGCTTTGCAGAAGCTTGTCAATTTGATGGGGTCCCACTTGTCTACCTTATCTCTTATGGCATGGGCACTTGGGGCTTTGATCAGGAATTGGTTGCCAGTTCCAATTTCTATAAGAGTATCTCCTGTGTTTTCTAAGGTTCTTATAGTATGAGGTTTTATGTTTAGATCTTTGATCCATTTAGAGTTGATTTTTGTGTATGGTGATAGGTAGGGGTCTTGTTTTAATCTTCTGCACGTGGTCAGCCAGTTTTCCCAGTACCATTTACTGAATAGGTTCTTCTCTCCCCAGTGGTAGGTGGTGGAGGCTTTGTCGAAGATGAGTTGGTTGAGAAATTGAGGTTTTGCTTCTGGAATCTCTATTCTATTCCATTAGTCTATATACCTGACCTTGTACCAATACCAGGCTGTTTTGATTGTGCAGATCAGTATGCTTCTACATATTGGTTTTTGCAAAAGTCTTTTAAATGGTAGAGGAAATTATTCTTCTGGGGACTAGAAATGTATGTTATTAACTCCTATATACTGTACTGAGCATCAAAAAAAGAAAAATCTTGAAATTTGTCAAGCTTCTGATTGACCAGTTGAGAAGTGGTTTTCAGGAATCATGAGTGTGTCCTTCCACATTGTCTTTGAACAACAGACTGGACAATAAATTACATATTATTAATGTGGGAGGAAGAAAACAAGATGGCATTGTCTGTTCCAATAGAGAAACACCAGGTGGAAGACGTCAAACAAATTACTATTACATGTAGGTGACTGTTTCACATGTTACCACACACTAGAAAACCATAAGATATAACATTTTGATTTTTTGTCATAAATAAGTTCCTCAATGTCCAAAATTCCATTATAAGCCAAATATCATTGCAATAAAATAATTGGTTCTAACACTATACTATTTAATATGAATTTGTTATTCATTATTCCATTAAAGAGTACAGTCGAGTTGCTTGTAGGTGATCCATGAAATGTCTCCCAGTACAAAGGGTTACAAATGTACCACTGTAATAGTGGATTTGTCAAGTTCTCCTTGAACTAATGATTGTCTTTTTTTTTTTTTTTTTTTGAGTCAGAGTCTCACTCTGTTGCCCAGGCTGGAGTGCAATCATGGCTCACCGCAGTCTCAAACTCCTGGGATCAGGCAATCCTTCCACTTCAGCCTCCTGAGTAGCTGGGACTACATATCTTCATTTGTTAAAGCAGTTTTCTGCTGGGCATATACTCATAAGTTGACAAATTGTTTCAGGATTTTGAAGATATAATTTCAATATCTTTTGGTTTTTATTGTTGCTTATAAAAACAGCTTTCAGTCTGTTGTTCCTTTATCAAAAATCAAATTTTTCTCTCTGCTTTTAATCATTCCTTTGTCTTCAGTGTTCTTAGGTTTCACTATAAAGTGTATAGGTATAGATTTCTCACTATTCTGTTTGAGATTCACTGAGCTTCCTGAATCTGAAGATTCATGTCTTTCATCAGTTCTAGAAAATTCTCCTCATTAATTATGTCTTTAAATATTTACTATACTCCATTCTCCATTTTTTTCTTTCTAGAATTCATTTTGGTATTAATCCATAGGTTATTATTCTGTTGACTCTGCTCATGGTAGCTTCCTACTCATGTCTTTGGTGATTTCTAATTTGAGCTAATATTTCTTGGAACTTTATCTCTTGGAGTTCTTCGTGGCCTGGATTTAGAGTTCATTCCTCCTTAAAGGAAGAACATATGTTTGCTTCTGTCTTGGGGCACTGGTAACTTGAGTCAATTTTTTTTATATTGCCTAAGTTAATTTACTTGATAAGTTTTTTTTTAACTTTTAAATTTTTTATTTTAAAGATATGGGGTACAATTCAGGGTTAGGTATACAAATGTTCATTACGCAGTTACCCTTTTTGATGAAGTTCCCCATTCTCCACACCCCTGGCAGTTTTCCTGAACTGCTAATCCCATCCCTTGAGTCAATTTTTAACTAAATTTTCAGCTTGGAAGTTTTAAAGCCATAAAAGTAGACTCCTAGCCCTAAATCTGTGTGAGTACAAACTTTTAATAAGGAATTATCAGGGGCAGTCTTTTTCTTTCTTTCTCTCTCTTTCTTCTCTCTCTCTCTCTCTCTCTCTCTGTCTCTCTCTCTTTCATTCATATCCAAGGCTGAGATAATTTATCTTTCTGCCTCTCTGAGGGACAAGATTTTATAGTTTATTCATTGAAAGTGTTGCCCTTCTAAGACTATAGCTTTATTTGGGGGGGCTCTGTTCCAACCCCCTTTCCTGTTCAGACTCTACTCAGTGTTTGTCTCCTGACGCAGTAAACTTCAGGATATAGGTATAGGTTCTTGGGAATCAGCACATATCTCACTGGATTTATTATTCCTTGTTGTTTTTGTTATTAGAAGAATTTCTTCTCTTTCACACTAGTTTAGCCATGTCATATAAAAATATGTTCTTACAGGCTTATTCAGATTTTTAAAGCGTGTTGTACCAAGATTTGTCTGAACAGCCAGTCAGTCATAATGCTGAAAATTAAAATCTATTTTCTTAGTATATTAACTAGAACCACTAAAACACTTTAAATAGTGTTAACATAGCTGGGCGTAGTAGCACGCGCCTGTAGTTCCAGCTACTTGGAAGGCTGAGGCAGAAGGATCACCTGAGCCCAGCAAGTTGACTCTGGGGTGGCCGTGAGCAGTGTGCCACTGCACTCCAGCCTGGGTGACAGAGTGAGACTCCAACTCAAAAAAAAAATATGGAGGAACAAAGAGGATTTTTTCTTTTTCTTTTTTTTAAATTTAATTTTACTTTAAAGATGTGGGGTATAATCCAGGATTAGGTGGATAAGTGGGCATTGTACAGGTAAAGTTTGGGCCTGCCTTTGGTCCCCACCTCCCCTGCTTTCTTATTTTTAGTCAGAGTCCAACTCTTTCGCTCAGGCTGGAGTGCAGCTCACCACAGCCTTGACCTCCTGGTCTCAGGTGATCCTTCCATGTCAGCCTCCCAAGCTGGAGCTACAGGTAGGTACCACCACACCCAGCTAGTTGTTTTTGTTTGTTTGTTTGTTTGTGTTTTGTTTTTTTGTTTTGTTTTGTTTTGTTTTTTGTAGAGATGAACTCTCACTATGTTGCCTAAGCTGGTCTCAAACTCCTGGGCTCAAACAACCCTCTCATCTCAGCCTCCCAACATGCTGGGATTAAAGGCATGAAACACTGTCCCTGGCTTCTTTTTGTATTTTAATTCTACTGCTTCCTATAGGAAATGGTTTTCAGATATATATTTTTCTTTTCGTTTTCAAGATAGAGTTCTGTTTTCTTTGTGTTAGATTTCCCTCCCATAGTTCTCATGTTGACTTATCTCTCTCTCTCTCCCTCTCTCTCTCTCTCTCTCTCTCTCTCTCTCTCTGTCTCTCTCTCTCTCTCTCACAGATTCTGTGTTTGGATTTCCCTTAGTCTCTCTCGCTGCTCACTTACAGGCTGATTGAAGCTGCACCTTAACTGGAGGGTAAGTTGAAAGGTAAATGAATCCATAAATCAATGAATCATCAAGAGACAGGTTAATGAATATACTTCCCAATCGTCTTATCCGGAAATGTGATGAAGACTCCTGTTAAGATGTGCATGGACATCCAGGTCTAAGCCTACAGTACCCTGCCATCTACAGATGTTGACGTTTGTTAAATGCTTTTCTGGGACATCAGAGATACACTTCACAAGGTTCTGCCACAAGAATGCACAGGGCCATGGGAACCTGCCAGAGGTGTAGGAGGCAACACACTCTGCCCTACAAATCTCATTTCCAGGCACAGAAGATGCAAGCAGCAACTTTGCCTGTGACTCAGTGATTCTCAGTTGTGTGGGTGCTGGTTACATGAATCCCAAAGGTTAAACACAGGTCACAGGGCACTTTGTATTGGTGTTGAACACTGCAGAATTAGGTGGAGGCCAGAAGGACCCTTGAGAGGTGGTGCTGGCTGTCCTCCTTGGTATCCAGTGGCAGGTATAGTGACATTAAGAAGGATGGGGAAAACAAATTACCAAGCCCACACAGCAACTTTGGACCACTGATCCGGCACAAAAGTATTCTTCTGAAGCTCAGTATCACAGAGTAAAGAGCTCACAGTCTGTCTCAGACAGTCACTTCTACTAGTCAACCATTTTGGTTCCACTCCTCATGAAAGTCAGGGAGGAGGCCCAGCTCACCAGCTGGCCAGTAGAACTGTGGGACTAGACTTGGCCAACAAACTGTGAGCAGAAGTGATGTGTGTCATTTCCAGAGTAGTACTGCCAGCAAGAGACTCTCCAGCACTGATGTGGCAACAGGGAGCCATGTTCCCAGAATGTGACATTTCAAGATGGTAAAACCACCCTCATCCTAGGTCTTTGAGTGATGACATGGGCCTGTACATAAGCAAAGAATAAACTCTTGTTATTTTGGCCGCAGAATCTCAGGGTTATAGGTGGACTTTCAGAGTTATGGGTGAGTTTTGATTACCATGCATGACTTTGTTTATTCTTACAAATACAATCTATCATGCACAATTCTCTGGACTTCTCCGGGTATTGGTTTCCTCGTTTGTCAAAGGGAGAAAATGGCAGGACCTGCCTTATAAAAAGGATAAGAAACACACTGCTTGTAAAGTACTTACAGGCTGGCCCAACACATAATAAGTGCCTTGCAAATGTTACCTCTTAGCCAAATTTGGATGTCCAGGAGATAGAACGCAAAATGAGAGTTCATTTGTCAAATTACCTCAACTTACATCTGAAAGGGAGACTACAACCAACAATTTCTTGCCCAAGTCTCATATGCCAATGTGTTCAAGGCCTCATGAAATCTGAACCACTTCAGCTATTTTTCAAATAACTATCTGAGGAGAATGAAGGTTCCAACTCCCCACAACAACATTCCCATGTGTCATTCCTCTCCTCCTCTAATAGATACCCGGCTGGTAGTGGCTGATCTCTGGGAAAGCAAGATTGATTTCCAGAGGCTCTTCCTTGTGTTCTCACAGCAAGGGAAGCTGGATCAGGGTGTGGCATCCTTGCCTGCCTTCTCCACACACACATTCTCCTCCGGGTGTCTCCACATACCAGAGGTGTGGTTAGGTGAGGTGAGTATCACTCCACCCATGAGGTGTCTTCTTGGCCAAGCCTCATATGACCCAAACTCTCATAAATAAAACTGCACAGTAGCAGGAATGATGGGGATATATTCAGTGTCCTCCACTACCTTCCCCACTAGTCTACTGGGTGTGTCTGCTTAGAACTATCTGTCCTCAACAAAGCCATTGTTTTCTAAGCAATTCCTTGAAAGCCTCCTATTCGAGTATCCCCTGGCCCAGGCAAGCTTCCTGAGTGTGACCTGACCCCATCACAGCCCTGATGTTATGACAAAGGGTCACAAAACAGCCTAGCACAGAACTAGGGAAGGCCTCACACTGGAATTGCAGGGTGCTTCTCAAACATCACACCCAGGAAAGCCAAATTCCCAAGGGGGGCTACAATCACAAAGTGGGGCCACCAAGGTCCCAGGGCAATTATGCTCTCCTTTGAAGCTAGTGAGATATAGTTAAGCTCAAAATCCAAGTTCTTTCTCTGATAGGGATAATATTGCAAAGATCACCTTTCCATAAAGCCCACCCAGCTCCTTATAAAAAAAAACAAAAATTTACAGCCAGGCTCAGTGGCTCAGCCTGTCATCCCAGTACATTGGGAGGCCAAGGCGAGTGGAATGCCTGAGCCCACAGGTTCAAGACCAGCCCAGGCAACTTGGTGAGACCTCATCTCTACAATTAGAAAAAAAGTAGTCAGAAGTGGTAGCACGTGCCTGTGGTTCCAGCTACTCAGAAGGCTGAGGCAGAAGGATTGCCGGAGCCCAGCAGGTCGAGGTTGGGGTGGCCATGAGTATGCCACTGTGCTCCAGCCTGGGCGACAGAGTGAAATTCCAACTCAAAAAAAAAAAAAAGAGAATTCACACCCATTTGGATGTTAAGATCCTCCTTTGAGACAACATTCAAGAAAAACTCCACCTCAAGAATCAAAGACACAGGTTGGTGCGGTCATTCATGCTTGTAATTCCAGCAATTTGGGAAACCAAGGCAAGAGGATTGCTTGAGTCCAGCAGTTTGAGAACAGTCTAGGCAACCTAATGGGATTGTGTCTCTACAAAAAAGCAAAAAAATTAGCCCAGCATGGTAGTATGGGTCTGTAGTCCCAGCTACTAGAGAGGGTGAAAGAGAAGGATGGCCTGAGGCCAGGAGGTCGAGGTTTTGGTAAGCTGCTATGGTGCCGATGCAGTCCATCCAGCCTGAGCAATAGAGTGAGAGCCCAACTCAAAAAAAGAAAAAAGAAAAAAAAAAAGGAATCAAGGACAGAGCCTACCTGGGAAGCTAGGGATAATGCCATTCATATCAACAGAGAACGTGTACAAAACTTCTGCTTGTTGGTTTTTCAAAGTGGCAGAGTCAAAAATGAGTTGGTTATACCTCTGGCAGAGTTTTTCAACCTTATTTCAAAGACAGCATCACTTTTTACACCTTCCTCAAAAACAGGATAAATGGGTCCTATTGTCCTGATTCCATAAATATTGGTGTTGGACGATAACATGAAGATGCTGTCCCCTCTACCCTCCACCTACACTTTGATTCTTGTAGATATATGCATGCGTTCACTTCCACCTCCTTTGCCAAGTACAGAAAGAGTTACTGCAAGATGGTGTCTTTTGCCAGCAGTCTGGACCAAGTTGGAAAACTTCATCAGACAAGACTCAGAAGCCACCAGTTGTGGGACTCTCCAATCCACAACGTCCAGTTCCAGTATCCTAACAGATGGAGGAACCTGAGAAGAAAAAGAGGAGGGAGACTCATGGATACATGTGTGTTTTTGATGGTTTCTCAGCCTCTTCATTGTTTTTCTTGCTCCACTGTAAGAAAGTAGATTCATGCTACACTGATTTTCAAACATCTGAAAGGACGTAGTGAAGCCCGGTTTCTAGTTTACAGACTCAGTGCTTCACTGGCCTCACAAGAAAGTTCAGGCATGTCCTGGGAAAGTGAGATGAGGAGTAACATCTCTTTTTATTTCTCCTCATAATCCTCAATTTCTTGCCTTACCCACAGTGCCTCCAAGAAGCTACGAGATAGAAAATAATAATCACTGGGCTACAATTTTTCATCTGTTCTAAAATTATGTAATCCTACATTTAACTTACATTAAGGTTATCTGAATTTAGTCCACGAACTAACAATTAGTCATTTGACATTTCTAATTAACCCCCAATGGCATGGCTCAAAGATAGAAAGAGGTTGGTACTTCCTTGTTAAGAAGACTTATCTAGAGTTACATTTCTTAAATGATTTTCTATAATTTATGGGACTCGGTTAAAAAAAAACTCCCAAGGAACCATTGTCCAGTACAGTAAAAAGTTCAATGACATTTCCTTCTTCAACTTTCTTCCAGTTGACTTTGTAGATGGAACCCCAACACAATGCCTTGTAATTCACAACAAAGAAAAGGCATCTTTATGAGGACACACTTTTAGCTACATTAAACTCTATCAGACAAGGTGAAAATGTCAGAGGAAGAATTAGCCTTTGTCTTGTAGAGGTTCATTCCACTCAGGTTTAAATCCCCATATCACATATCACAAACATTGAGCACCTATTGTGTACACAAAAACTTTGATCTGTATATTTTCCCACACAACTTTCATATTTCATCTATTTCTGTGTATCCTGTGTCAAAAAAGTTATTCTTTTGAAAAGAACGTTTTCTTTTCAAGGGGGCGAAAGGCAAGCTTCTCACTTTCAACCCTGGTCTACGTGCTTAAATTTGCAACAAGTTGTCCATCGGAATCACCTTCAATATCACACCCCCACACACCAATTTTCAGGGAATGATAAATCATCTATTTCTACACTGAAACTGAAACTGACAACTGTTGAGAGCATCTGCCAAAAGGTGTGTCATAGCCAAAGGCAGTTAGAGTCCCTACAGGAATCCTGTTCTCAGACTTGGGGACCTGAGATGCCACTGGAATTTGCCTAAATGCCAGAATCAATAACAACACAGCTTCCAGTGGCAGGCTCAGGGCTTCCCCCAGACTGCTTCCTTACCTGCAACAGACGATGTGCTTCTTGCAGAAAGTTCCTGTGGATGTCAAGCAGAGACCCTAGAGATGCTCTGTCTGCAACCAGACAGACTCTGCTGCCCCCAATGACAATGTGCTTATATTATTTATCCCATTTTTTTATTTTAAGATGGGGGGATCCATCTGTCCAGCCTATAATACGATTTGAAATAGTCACTTTTAATATACATTTGCGTTTGTTAAAAGTGCTTATTTGTTGATATTCTACTCTATTTACTTTGACTTGATATTCAGTCTTCAAGAGGCTACATGAAAACCCAAAATATCACCATCACAGGCCAGTTATAAGACAGGGAGGCATGATTTAATTTGGTGTGCTACACCATTGAAAGGATGAGGAACATGTTCTTTAGATGGAATGAATTGCAGAAATCAATCAGTCAAAAGATTGATGAATAAACCAGATTGCCTTCTAGGTTTTTCCAAGGCAGTGGAGCCACAGCGTGGCTTTGTTGTTTAGAGGAAATTCCCACTACATCAGTAGAAAGACATAAAAAGAGGATAACGCTAAACGACTTGTTTTAATAATCTGCAAATATAAGCAAAAGAAACCATAAAGAGAGTGGGGAGACAGCCCACAGAATGGGAAAAAATATTTTCCACCTGTATATCTGACAAAAGTCTAACAGCCAGGTTCTACAAGGAACTCAAACGTGCTGAAAGGAAACAAACAAAAGCCCTATTAAAAGATGAGCAAAAGATATGAATAAACATGACTCAGCCTGTCATCCCGTGCCTTGGGAGGCTGAGGTGAGTGAATTGCCTGAGCCCGCGGGTTCAAGACCCGCCGGGGCAACTTGGTGAGACCTCATCTCTACAATAAATCAAAAAATTAGCCGGGCGTGGTAGCGCACGCCTGTAGTTCCGGCTACTCGGAAGGCTGAGGCGGAAGGATCGCCGGAGCCCAGCAGGTCGAGACTGTGGTGGCCGGGAGCGGCCACTGCACTCCAGTCTGGGCGAAAGAGTGAGACTCCCAACTCAAAAAAAAAAAAAAACTGCTCAAAAGAAGACCTATGAGAAATGTTCAGCCTTTTAATCATCAAAGAAATGCAAACTAAAACCACACTGAGATACCACCTAAGTCCAATGATCATTCCAATGATCATTCCCTACAGACGCATTTTTCCCATCATTTCTCTTCCTTGGCCAATGTCACTGCCGTTCACCCAATTACTCCAACCAAAAAGCTCGGATTCATTCTAGATACGTCTCTCTGACTTAAA